>JAQFYD010001129.1:0-13453 GCA_034694225.1 Bourletiella hortensis
GTACCAACAACTAACTTCTATCTTCTTGTGTAAGTCTTACATTATAGTAGGTGCATAAGTAGGTAGATAGTTTACACTATAACTTGAAGATTTTATCCTCGCTGTTCTTCAGGAGGAGGAAAACTTAAAGAAAGTTGTTGAGAACATTGGAGTTGAGCAGCATCTGCTGTGTGTTCAGTTTTTAATTTTCACTCTCTGCCGAGCTGCTACTACTACTTCTGCTTCTTCTCCTCCTTGCTCTTCATCTTCTTCTTATTCGTCACCACCTGAATGTAGAATTCCAAGACGAAGACCAAGGAGAAGGAGAGGAAGCTTGTTGAAAATTGCCATGAAAATGCTGTTGCTGCTGCCGTCAGTCAAACTTTATGAGAGATTCAATCTCCTTCTTTATCATTACTATTCCCATTCAACCTTTTATCCTTGTATGTTTCCCTGTGCTCGCCAAAAGTCTCTCTTCTCAAAGTCCCCTTTGAAGGATGACGCTAAGAGATTTTTTGAGCGCACAAATTTTTTCTATAGAATCAGCAAAAATGCTGGCATTTAAAGGCTGTGTACATGAATGGACATAAATATTCTGGAGAGGTGAAGATATTGTCGTAAAGTTGTACCACTACTCGCTGCTGTCCTTTGAGACGCAAACTTTTTTTTCTATTTTATTCTTCCGTTTCTGCTGTCATCCGCCCTCGTGAGGGAAGTAGTCGAGGGGAAGTAACTTTTTTATCGGAAAAAAACTTTTGGGTGAAACTGCAGCTGCTGCTGTAGCAGTCAAGTCCTCGCGTACTGGCACAGAGCTGTACGTATAGTTGTTCTTCGGAAGCTTGAAAAACCTTTTAGCATCCAATTTCGGTCCGTGGGATGGTAGTCAAATGAGCTATCTCCGAATGTGCTAAAAAGTTTAGAATTTTTCGGGAATTTTAGGCAGATTTAGGACCTGCTGTTTATAGCAGTTTGTCATAATGGGATCAAGTTAGTAGTGAGAAGAAGAGAAGGGAAATTATTGCCCACTTTGGCAGTGGCAGTAGTAGCTAACGCCCGACACGTATAAAGTGTCACTAAAACAAGATTAGATTTTTGGCAAGGGATTAAACTGTCCGGTAGCGAGAACTACTACTGCGGGTCACATATAATAGCTACGGAGAAAAGTAGAAAGTTGTTCAATATCAGGTGTACAGGATTACTTTGATCCCGCAGTAGTTGTAGCACTAGAAGTATAGTGCGAATCATGGCAAGGGATTGACGTGTGTTATACTAGCGGAGATATGAAACCTGAGACAGGTTAAGACTCATATTGTAGTTTCAAGCTTTAGTCCGATTACAATAGTTTTCATCCATCTCTGTTATATCTCTGCGGTTTACTCAAGGCTTTCCTCATCCTTCCACCACCTTCTCTTCTTACTCTTTGCTGTTTCTCGCAATATTATTATTGATCCGCCTTGTGTAAATATAGAAGATTGCATTACTTGTGGCTTAAATTGCATGCTCTCATCATGTGTGTCGATACATTGTTTGTTGGAATCTTTCTTACACAAAACTGTCTGTCTATCTCTTCTCTCTCTTCTTTCTCTATGCTTTCTATTTCTAGAATTTATTATTTCCATTATTTTCTGTTGATATTTTCCACGGATGGAAAGGACGAATAATTTGGTGAATTAATATGATGAAAATGGTAATGACGCAGGACTTTACGGTGGATTTCTATTTTCGACAAATGTGGAAAGACCCACGGCTACAATTCCAGGGACCTAAAGGAGTCAAGACGTTGTCGGTATGCATAACATTTTCTAGTTTATTATTACATCTTTCATAACCTTCGCCATGGTGGGTCGGCTGGGCATAAAACAGGGGGGAGTCATAACTTTAAATTTTTAGGGGAAAATAAATATTTTATGCGAATCCCTGGACGACGCCTGCACTTTACGGCGAATGACCAAAGAAAGCTTTTATCTTATGAGTAATTCCACTTAAAATTTAGTAATATTCTCCTGTTCCTTCCATTCACTACTTTTTTCACTCAACAATGCGCCACATATGGCAGCAACACACCTGGAGTCATTAAATATGGCCGCATTACATATGTAAGCTGAAATTATTAGTTTCTACACCTCCTGTGCTTCTCATTACATTCAGTCAAACTCGCACGCAATTCCACTATTGACCATGAAACACTACCAGAAACTCATTGAGGAGAAAGTAGTGCTGCTGCCGTTGTGAAAGCTGCTACTGTGAATGCTAAGGGATTTCTTCATATGGGAAACCATATGGGAAACCATATGCTACTGCAGGATTGCAAGAGAAAAAACATTGAAATGTTATTAAAAAGTGGACAAGAGATTGTGATATGATATGCAGTAGGAGCGTATACTATAGCAGTTGGTTGGACTTCTTGCCAGATGAGTCTTTCTTCTGTGTCTGCAGACAACAAAGACATTTTTCTTTGGAAAATCTTGTAGAAATTCTCGCTCCTTTTATCCCTTCACAACGGGCGGGCATGCTCGGTGCAATAATAACATGTTCTATATACACCCGCCGTCTTCTTCTTCTTTGCTGCTGCTAGCATCATAAAACTTTGTGGTTTACTTTTTATATTGGCCCGCAGAGAAAACATTTTCCTAACGTAGCAGCAGCAGCAGCAGCAAAGGCTTTAATGTAAACCTTTTTTGAATGTATTCAAGTGTGTGGAGCAGAAAAAGAAGAAGAAACAGAGGCGCCATGCAAAGGCAAAACACAAAGCAGTGTGTATTCTCATAGCGAAATAACACTGTGGCTACTTCTGTGATAAAAAATCCCGCATTCGCAAACACAATGTCTAATGCAATCCATGTTAATGTGTTTCTTTCTCAAGACTTTCACAAGAAAGCACTTTGAAAGGAGCTTGGCGGGTTTTAGTAGGGCAAGTTTACAAGGAGGAAATAGGCTCGGTTCTATTGTGTCAGATACGGAGATTGTTGAGTTTACTGCAGCCATGCTCCATGAGAACGTTTCCAGGATGATAGTGAATGGAATGAAAGTCATCACCAACCACAATGTGTAACTTACATGTTGGTGGTTATGGATGGATGGAAAGTTAAATGGAACTGTGATGCGATGCGGGCTGTGAATGACATTCTAACATTTTTTATGCTCCAATCGCACATTCTAAGCCACAAGTTTGATCAGAGTGATCACTACTATGCAATGTTATATTAACGCCTGCTTGGAACTCGAATCGTTTACACTTGTAAACGATTATCGTACACCACAAAAGCGCATACTTAACAACCGCATAGTGTCATCAAGAGCAGCTCCGCATTTGTGAACTTTGTCAGTGGGAAATCAATGCTTTACTTGAGGATACTCGAAGCAGCTTGGAGATTATGCGACTTTGGGCTCACACCTCGATTAGAATAGTTGTCAAGTCTTGGTCGTCGTTCCTCGTGTCTTTCTGAAGGGCCACTTGAGGAGCAAATAGAACTGAAGAGTAGAATGCTACGTAAATCGCCTTACATTTCTATGGAAATTGATGATAGAATGATGATCTGAGGATTAGCCAAAGGATATGATATGATCCTGTTCTTCTCCATCGTGGCGGCTCTTCTTCTGGAATTCCTGGAATTAGCAATGAAAAGTTCGCGGAAGCTAGAAATGCTTTGCCTTTCTACGGGATTTTAACGTAATCCTATAGCTCCGTTTGCCAACATTTTCCAAGAAGAAGAATGTGTTGTAAAAATGTGGAAACAATTTCCTATAGTTTGTGCAAATCTTTTCCTCGTTACGTTCATCATTTTCATCATGAAGAACATACGTCCTTGAAAATGGATTTCGGGAACAAAGGAATGATTGATCTTGTAAAGAAAAGAAGCGTGTGAGTAGTAGAAGGAAAAGGAGGAGGAGGATATGGAGGAGGAGATTTTCATCCTTTCTTTTAGTAAAACTTTCCTAAGGGAATAATAATACTAATATAATACTATGAAGGCTGCTACTAACAAGAAAGGAGGACGACTACGAGGACGAAAGTTGAACATGTTCCCTTATTGTTTCCCCCTCAAAGTTAGTTTCGTTCCTTTTAGCAAGTATAATTAATGCGCAAGAATTTCACTAGCTCGTTACAGACACACACATATACTTATAAGGGAACACAGCAGAGAGAGAGAGAGAAGATCCAGGAGGTGGAGGAATGTATAGAGAAGATATCTGATTAGTTTCCTTGGGGGCGATTAAACTCCCGGGTTTTCCTACGTGCTTTATTCACTTGCTTTTCCATAGTATCATCTCCCTTCCAGCAGCACCAGCAACGGCAATACACAATTTTCTAGCCGTCCTCTCTCTCTCTCTCTCACTTTCACTCGTTTTCTCTCCCCACTCTGCTCTCGATACAGAAGAAAAGTTTGTCCTCAAAGTTTCAAGTAGTATGGAGAAGAAGAAGAAGGAAACAAGCTGGGAATCAAAATTGAGCTCTTTATAGATGGCCATTTTGGAAGTATAGGTTCTCCTATCCTTGGGTTTACTCCTGCTTGTCCTCCTCAATGGATATTCCCCTGCTGGCTAAAAAAGAATATATGTGTTCCTCCCCGCGTCCAAATAATGGTTGAACACAGTTTCTTACTGTCTCCTCCATGTGTACTTTACTGGCAGTTTGTATTGTTTTATGTGGTTTTCATATGGAAAAAGGAATACTCTATAGACTTCTCTCTCTCGGCTCTCACTATCGATAAGATAAGTAACGACTGACGAGAATTGATGATGAAAGTATAGGCCTTTTTTTCTTCTTCCTTGGCCCTTAGTGGCCAAACCCTTCTGCCTCTTCTTTCAGGAAGCTCGGCAGTCCTTTTGAATAAATGTCGGGAAATAAGAGTGAGTTTAGGCAAGTCCTAATGCGAGTTTTATCGAGATGCTCTTCACATCCCGCGTCCATACATTTTTTTCACTACACACTGCATCCACCGCTATCGAAGGGCTGCTGCTGGTGCTGGAGAATATGCTGGAATAAAGAGAGATAGGAAAAGAGAAAGGTGACCTACATTAAAAACAACTTTGACAGCTTGCCCTTGCTTATATATTTTTTTACGTGTTCAAACTCTTGTACTTGAGAACTATAGAGGCACACATGGACCTGTGTGTCAGAATTTCCATAAAATGTCTCTGAATTTATTGCACTCGTAAACACGAAGCCTCCTGGCCATTGAAACATGAAATATACCACCTTTATTCTTCTCCATCCGTCCTTCTCTACTTGCGGTAGCTAAAAGTTTCCCTATAGGGAAAATAATACAACTATTTGTATTGGCTATATTCTTGTCCATTCATGTGTTATTGCAAAAGTGAACGGAAAGACGATTCCCATAGGAAAGTTCCGTCTGTGTTGTCCATATAGGATATGAAATCCCTCCAGAATTGAACAAGACTTTATTAGATGAAGGACGAGGACGGTGGAGACTATTCCACCGCAGCATTCCATTTTATTATCCATCCAGTTTCATTTGAAAAGTCATCATCAAAGTTCGATTTGAATCCAATGGATAACCATAGTAACTTGACTTTCTCTGGAGAGGAGCATTAGGTGGTCCTTTTCCCCTCATCTCTTATCATCATCATCATCTTCATGATTCGTCGTCGTTCTGGTGGTTTCAGTGGTGCGGAGGAAGAATTCACTTTATTGAATTCTCATGAATTCAAGTTTCTTTTGAAACATTGCTGGAAGGCTTGAGTCTCGTCACATTTCTCTGTTGACTTAGTTGTTCCTCCAGGTTTAAGGTTACTGTACACCACTTTGTTTGAATATAGAAAGGTCTATGCATTCAAAGGAAAAGGCCGTGGCTTCCAGGCTTTAAAAAATCAAGATTGCGTTTCATCTTTCAGTAAGAGAAAACCGGAGGTTTTGTGAAAAAATGTGAAACATTTATTGAAAAGGGGAAGAAGACGAAGAAGTTTGCTGAAGCATTAGTGTCTGCAAAGACGACTGTCCTTGTCGTCGTCGCTGTGTGAATGCCATTGGCCCGGAAGGGAAAAGAATGAGACTAAGATGATGAAGGGGCGAAAAAAAGGAGAAATTTCGCTAGGAAATCTTTGTAGACACATGAACCCTTATGTTATGTTGTTGTACTCAGTATGATGACAGTCTTGTGCACACTTGTCATGACTTTTCTCTCGCATTCTAGTATCTCCAAGAAGTGGAAATCATTCATTTTCTGCAAATCTGGAGAACTACTTGCTGCTCCTTCTGTCACATTTACTACTGTTTTTTTCTACTTTTTTTTACTTCTGTCGTGGATACTAATCGCAAAATCAATAACAAAGCAGCAGAAGCTGCTGCTGGTGCTACTAGTAGAGCTACTATAATGGCCTGATTGTGAGTCTTGTGAAGAAAGAAGGATGATGATGATAAGGATAAAAAAAAATCCTTCTTATGGTGACGCAAGCAGTTGTGTATGCTACTTGAACTAATGGAAAATATATGTCTCTAGCGTCCTCCTCCTTCGTCTCCGTTCCTTATTTCACACTTGCATGCTTTCAGTCAGCAGTACTTCGCAGTACTTTCTTTCCGTCCATCCTGACCCTGGACGGATGAGAAGGAGGATTCTATATATAAATAACATGAATTTTTAATACATTTCCCAGCTGGTCCTCATCAGTTTCTCGTCCAAGTTTTGAACATCTTTCACGGGCCTAATAATAAGTATACGTTCCATGGCGAGGGGATTTTCTGGACATTAATTGGGAGCTGGAAGTGTTAATAATTTGATTTACTTTCCAGGTGGGCTCTGAATTCCTAAAAAGCATGTGGGTTCCGGATACATTTTTTGGTAAGAAAGCAAGCAGCAAAAGTATAGACATAAGGCAACATGTATTGGCTCTTGGAGGGTAACTTATATAAGTTGATCCTGCTATTTGTAGTAAACGAAAAGACTTCGTACTTTCATGAAGCGACGACTTCCAATGAATTCCTTCGGATCTCTGCCGACGGAGATATCCTCCGCTCAATCAGGTTAACTGTCACAGCCGCATGCCCCATGGATCTCAAGCATTTCCCTATGGATTCCCAGCTTTGCAATATTGAAATCGAAAGTTGTAAGTTGTTTTCCAAGTCTTACTTTTTTTCTCGGTCTAATTGAACCCTCTGAGAATTCCTTTCTGCTCCTCTTTTCCCCCTCGAGCCCATTATGTGTCTGTGTGTCATGCTCCCCTCTTTCCACTACTTTTTGATCTGTTTTTAGTTAATTATTAATGAAAAATCTGGCGCTTCCAACGATGAGTTAATAATTGAGTAGATGTGTGTGTGTGGTTTTATGAAACTGAAGGGGAAACTAATGGTAAAAGAGCACGCGGAAGTTCTAAAATTCTGCGTGTTACATTGTCTCCCGGCTCAGATGCTTTTGAGCCTTAACGAGATTTGAGAAGAGTAGCTAAAACATGGAATGGATTTTATTCCTGTGGTTTCGATTAAACCTGTGAGAGAGAAAGCAAGCACTAAAAGCAGCAGGAGTATGAGTAGCAGCAGCCGGGAAAAGTTTTATGCAAGAAAAGAAGGCTATGAAATCCCAACTGTATAATGTATGGATATATAGCTAGAAATGTAACTTTCACTCAACTACTGCTAGCTACAGACCTGCTACCTACAAGCCCCAGGAGTATTATGGTTTCTGAAGGCGCAATTTATGATATTAAGCGCTTCCAATATTTTTTTTCCACCAAGTTTTTTTTTTTTTTGTTACTCTCCCGGCATGTATACAAAGTACTAAACGCTATCGATTTTATTCCAAACTTTTTTGGCAACACCTTCCATAAGAATTTATCACAAGAACGTGTCTAACTATAGAGGAAGTAGTAGTCATGTAAAGGGAGATGGTAGTAAACTTTTTTACGGAATTTTTCGCGTGTTTGCAGTAGTACCAGAAGGGAGAGTTGGGAGCGGTTGTTGCTGTTACGCTTCCATTTTTTATTTATGCATTTGAATGATGAATATTATGAGGGGAAAGTATAAGAGGGTGAATTTTCTGTTTCTGTTGTTACAGTTGGATATACGATGAGCGATATTCGGTATAAATGGGCCAAAGGGGCAAATTCTGTGGGCGTTTCCAACGAAGTGTCACTTCCGCAGTTCAAAGTTTGGGGGTACAAACAACGTGCTAATGAAATCTCTCTATCTACTGGTAAATGGGATTAATTTTTACATCATTTAAAGCCTCATTCGGCCAGGTTTCCTGTAGGAGGCCATGGAGGGTCATACGGTATAAATATTTTACAGCCCAACTACTCTGTAGTTCTCTGACGATGGTAGTGGTGATGAGGTTGTAGTGATGTTGATGAGGCTGCGGGTGTTGTTGTTGTTGCGAAATGGAAAATTGTCTATTCTAATATGACTGTAATGACCTTTTCTCTAGGTAATTACTCCCGTCTGGCCTGTGACATTTTGTTTGTACGAAGCATGGGCTACTATTTAATTCAAATCTACATCCCCTCGAGTAAGTTTTATGGCTTTTGTAGTAGTACTTTGTAGCCAGAGGATGAGCAGACCGGATGATGATACTAATTTCTAACTATGTTCTAAAGGTCTCATTGTGGTCATCTCGTGGGTATCATTCTGGCTCAATAGGAACGCTGCTCCAGCTCGAGTTTATCTCGGCATTACTACTGTAAGTTTTAGAGCGGAAATTTGGGCAACTTTTGGCGGAACTTGTTAGATTAATGATTGAGTTTCCCTGTAATTACTAACGCTATCCCTTAGGTACTCACGATGACCACACTGATGTCATCGACAAATAAAGCCCTACCAAAGATTTCCTATGTCAAGTCAATAGATGTTTTCCTTGGTACTTGCTTCGTTATGGTCTTTGCCGCACTTTTAGGTAAATCTAATAAAAATAAATTAATTATTCATAGTTTTAGCTACAAATCCGCTTGTACTTCCTTGCAGTTCATGCCAATATTTAAATTTATGACTTACTATTGTTCTTGTGCATTACTTTCGTGCAGAATACGCAACGGTAGGTTACTTAGCCAAGAGGATTCAGATGAGAAAAAATCATTTTGCTGCACTTCAGCGTATGGCAATTCAATTACAAACCGCTAGAGAAGAACATTTTCATACTCTACGGCAAACGGTGAGTGTGACCTAGATTTTCAATTCTATGTAGCCACATTAGTTCTCCTTCTTCTTCTTCGTTCTTGGCTCCTTCGTGTATTACATCCTCATAAAATACGTGATGAGGAAACCGATGTGCGACTTGCTCTTCTTCTTCTTGTAGGCACCAGGGAGTTTAGTAATTTCTGTAGAGAAAAAAAAGAAGGGCTGAGGGATTAATTGAATTGTAATTTATGAATCATTTATTTACGGGACACGAATATCTGTATGTATAGGAGGTGAGATTGAAAAGTCGTGGAAGTCACGTCTATCGGCCCGGCGTGGAGGTGGAACGTGAAAGAATTTACGAAGACGAAAAAATTAGGCAGTTAATTCCCATCAACCCGAACCAAATTTGTGGGATAACCCCCTCCGATATTGACAAGTAAGTAGTAGCATTGGACATATGGGAGAGCATTGGAAATAATTATTTGGCAAACTACCTCACTCTTTCTCCAATTCCGCCGTGACTTTTGCAATAATTATGGCTCCAACTGAAACTCGGCTGGTTTTCTTGAACTTTTCTTTCAGGTACAGTAGAGTAGTCTTCCCAGTCTGTTTCGTATGCTTCAATCTCCTCTACTGGATAATATACCTTCACATCTCAGCCGTAAATCAGCCAGATTTGGTCGTCCTACAGGATAGCGGCTAAATAATTATCATCACACAATAATAATAATAATTTTCAACCCAATTGCACAAAGAAAAAGCAGAAAATCACCTACTCCTCCAATGATGATGAGAATAAGAATCGAACTTGTTGGCTAAGATTAATCATAAGTATTGTCAAGGTTTTCAAGGAAAGCAAAAACGAAATACTAATAATACAAATTAATAATAAATAATTAGTTTGGTAGTTACCAACAACAACAACAATAATATTAATAATCATACCACAATATCAGTGTGTGTACGTATGTACGTTTGCAAGGAAGTGTAGAAGACCTTCGTAACATTAAAAAAAGCTAGAATGTGTGCTAATGAGAGTAACCTGGGAAGGATCTTATAATAATAATAATGATAGCCGGCCATAACTTTGTTCAATTCTGTAGGCGGTGCTATCAGAAATTTAGAAAAATTCCATAAGAGAATAATAGTCGTCGCCAATAATCTGAGGAAACCATAGATGAAAGGATCATTTACACAGAGTGGTTGGAAGTGATTATGATTAACAATAATAATATAATAAAGAATAAACGATGGTTGTACTCTGTCGATAATATTAATAAATTCATACCCTGTCTCCTCCTCAGTTTCCTTTGTAACAATAATAATAATAAAACAATAATTATAAGCGACCCAAAAAACAATGAAATAATTAATTAGAATGGTATAACGAAAGGTAAGATTACATACCGCGTACTGATCAAGATAGTTATTACAAAAAATTATTATAAAACTGGAAAAAAGATTTACACGAATAAAGAAGAAAATATTCCTAGCCGATGCGACTCCTGAGGCAATTCATTTCATTTCCTAATGATGTTCACTTCGATTAAAGGACCAACACGACAGAAGTTACATGAAAGACGATGAAAAAGTCATTTATTAGTTTTCGTGGCTTGAGTTTTTTTCTTATTTAAATGACATTATAAAAGTTCGCTCCCAGCAAACAGATATCCACTGAATCTACTGAATGTAATCAATCTTATTATTAATAATGAAGAATCATACTTTTCTGGTGCATTTTTTTATATACCATGGAAATGGAAAAAAAGAAATAGTAAATTCACATTATTTTGAATGTTGCAGCAGCAGCAGTCGCAGAATCAAGACCTGATTGATATCCAGACGTGATGAACAACAGGATAGTTGTTGTCGAGTTGCAATTATATATTTTCTTTTTTAAACGTCCTTCAAATCAGCAGGGAGATCATTCTTTGGATGCTTATTTTCAAAATGCTGCTTGTAAGTCTTCGGGTCCGGCATTTGTGCCTAAAACAAAAAGAACAACAAAAACCAAGTTAATACTGCATTCTTCAAGTTCATTCGTTTGATTGATTCCGACAGCTCATGATGAGATGACGATTACATAGCTGGCTCAGCTCGGAGGCAAATAATGTTATCATCATCATTATCGTCATGACATGAGCCCCAGACACATAATGTTACGTAATGATGATATCACGATTTTAATTTATTCTCAGACAGGCGTCCATGCTGATGATGGAGAAATATTTCAAGAAACAACTTACTTTGCAAACAGCACAGACATGTGTTAGAGCTTTTGCTGCCGCCTTTTGCTGCTCACTCAATGAATGACCTTGCTGCTTCTTCATCTTGCTCTAAAAAAATTTAAAATAGACAGTTAATACATGTTATAAATAATTGACCGGAAAACTTCAAACTCATATTAATTAATCGTCATGGCTCTCTTGAAATGATTAACCTCATCCCAAGAATAACAAACGCATTCATAATTCCCATGTTCGAAAGTCGAAACCATGGATACATTCGATAGCTTAACATGAAAGATATTGCAGAACTTTCGAGAAAAACGGTATTTCAAACTTGTTATAATTATTACACATCAACGGATCAAACAGAATTGAACTTTTACCTGCTTGTCTGCAGCCTTAGCCTGAGACTGGAGTTTCTGTTGACCACGAGCCATGATTTTCAAATTGGTAACAAAAGGATTTTTGCAACAATATGTCAGATTTTCTTCAAATGTGAAAGTTGGCGAGTTAATTATAGCAACAGCAGGACTCGAGAAATTCGCCACGCGTTCGTTCACTTTTTGATGATTCAATCCGGAAAAATGTAAATTTTCAGACAGCAGAACAGCACGAGGATGGACCGGCCAAATTTTCTGCGACGTGGAAGGTCTCCTGATTGTAAAACTACTTGAAAATGATTAGAAAATCGGGGAAATTTTGGGTGAAACTTGTTTTAACAGTTATTTAGTGTCTATCCTCCTGCTAGTGAACTCAAGTGTAAATAAACTCAATTTCTACAAGAGTTTTAAGTTCATTGAATCAAGAATCTTCCTCAACGATAGAATTAGCTTAATGTACAAGTACGAACCTGAGGTTACATGTTTCAGAAGTACTTCAGGATCATCGCCCATAGAGGACATAGTCGTAGGTTCCCGTGAGTCTTGATCAACTTGCAAATTTTTTTTCAGAACTTCATCTCTGATGCACCTGGTGCAATTTGTTACCTTGTACAAAATGTTGGGTTGATTGTCTCCAAAATATCGGTAAAAAATTTAGGCTAAAATCTGCCTAAAATTTCAGGTTCGCCAAGCCAAGTTTCATGACCAACTTACTTGAGAGCTGAAACCTCGTGTGCGAACGTTGCAACATCAGTTTTGAACAGAGAATTGCTTAACTTACTTGAATTATGACCAGTTTCGAATGTCTTTAAAGTCCTCTGCTGTCATAATTGTCACTAATACAAGTCATTAGACCAGTCATCATTGTTTTGCCCACGAGCCACAGAAATTACATGCGTGAATGGATATCCACATTCTTAAAGCCAAGGATTGGGGAGGATTGGGATTATTTGTGTGACAGTGACAACCTTTCATCTTAATCACCTAAATGCTATTCCATCGTCATTAAAATGAATCATGTGTAAAGTTCCCTTAAAAGTATGTCATTGTTCCATCCATCCAATCCATTTATTTAACATGATGCGTCTAATTGGACTTCTTTTTCGTCTTCTTCCACGGTCTCATACTTAACAAGTACAGTGGCCCACACACGTGTGTGTATTGGCCACGCACATTTCATGCAGGCATTAATTCAGGCTTAACTGTCACTTACTTACTTGTTTACTTCTGAAACGATTAACACTTTAATCATTTACAAAAAAGTTACTTGTTCTTTCCAAGCCAACATTTGAAAGTAACTTGTGAAGTTGTTGTGAGCAATTTGACAAGATTGCGTGTCCATTTCCGACGCGTGTGTTTCATCTTTCTCTGTTTTTCTGTGTGGTCATGGCTACAGTAAAAAAAGCTGTTGTAAATTCTCAGGAAATTTAGAGAGGATTCATTAGCCGGCACATGAGCTTCTTTGTAGAATTTTTTGTGATTCAATTCCTATAATAATGTGTACCTTCTCGACGTGTATTTTGGTAATTATTTGAGAATTTGTAAGCACAAATATAATGGACGAGGTTATAAAGGGAAGGTATACTATGAGCGTCCACTACTCGTCCACTCACGATATCAATGACAGGAGGAGAGGAGAAAAACTTTCAATTTCATGGCTGATTTAGTTTGAATAAATCATCCATTATTTGTATCTATAATATAGGAAGCTGATCACACATTTATACAGGGTGTTTCCGCGTTAGGTGTACAACTTGAAAGCTTAATAACTTCTGAACCCCTGGACCAATCCAAACGAG
>JAQFYD010001130.1:0-13447 GCA_034694225.1 Bourletiella hortensis
CCCGAAAAACCAAAACAATGGGTGTAATAAGTTGATTCCATGCTGGCAGGTGTTTTTGAATACTTGTTGTCGAATATCCTGAGGTAAAACCTAATTGGCACCGGGTTACCCGGTTTTACTACAGTTGACCCGGAATAACTCCGCCGGGAGGTCCGTTATCGAAAAACTGACCTCACCACGTTGTTCAGGAGTGCCGGAAACCCCCTAATAGTTGTTGAACATATTTTTGGGTTACACTTGATAACCGGGTATTTTCGGGTTTTTACGAATCCCGCCCCGAAAAACCAAACTTTTGGTTGGAATAAGATGCTACCGACGTTAATGATTTTTTGTGACATCTATATTTAAAATTTTTGCCGTAAAAACAAAATGGCATTAGGGGTACGTATTTTTTACGAACTTTGACCCCGAATAACTTGGCCGGGAGGTCAGATATCGGAAAACTGACTTCACCACGTTGTTCAGCATACCCCCAAATCCGCCTTTGAAATAAGTTTTTGCAAAACTTGAAAACGGCGGGTATTTATGGGTACTCCCCGAAAAAGGCGCCATAGAATCGGATAATATTTGCAGGGGAGGTAGACGGGGTTAAGGGCTTTCAAATGACACAAACCCCAACTCAATCGCACAGGCGCCAAATTTACATGGAGACCTTGCGGTATCCTTTCTATGCTGTGCAACAGTACAGAAGCTGAGTACAGGCATCGGGACTAAACCACAACAGCAGTGGAAGCAATTTTTCTTGTTTCGGCCAAAAAATAATTAAAAAGTTTCTAAAATTCTTAGCTGCAATTTTGGTTGCCTTCCCCCATGACAACAGAACCGAACCGCCAAATCTTTTACTGTTTACCATTGGCAGCTGAAAAAGCTGCTAATGTCCAGACGCACTAGCTTGATGAGCACCTTAGGTGGGCACTGTGTTTGCACTTGAATATCACTTTTCAAATGCAGCTCGACAATTTTGTGCACTTGAATATTGGAACTTTCAGATTTTTTCTCAGAGGCTAAAACTTGCACTTGAACTCGAAAGTGCACTGCCAACGAGGCTGAAGTTGCATTCTGAACTTTTGCCCTTGCATATTTCGGGTCTGAATTTTAAATTTGAAACAAATGAAATTTTCCTTGGGCAGTTCTAAATTATAGTGCCACGAAAATTCGACGTTTTAGTTGCAAAAACGTGAATATATAGTGGAGTTGTAGATAGGGGACCTTTGTTTGATGTTGTGAATGAACCTTTAGAGATAATATTAGCTGTTAAACTAATGGAGAAAGTGAATACCTCCATGCGGGTTTAAAAATGACAAGTTTCAATAATTGAAATTGCACTTGTACTTGATGTTCCACACTTCCGGTGGAGAACTTGCACTTTCCCTGAAAGTGCAGCCGTATGAAAAACTGCGCTTGAATGAATTTGAATATCTGCACTTGTACTTGTACAGATATGTAAAGTGATAGTGCAAAAGTTCAGTCTGAAATTCCAAGTGCGCATTACAAAAATATTCACACGCTTAGAGTCGCTCGTACTGTATGCCCTGCATCTCTGGAACTGTGTGGACTAGGGATATGGATACGGATTTGTGCAACATTTAACAAGAAATAATACTAAACGAGGGTATGGCTGTCTCAATATCTTTCTTTAGCTAGGCCAAGTGACTTGGTAGTAAGCGGCGGATCCAGGAACTGATGAACGGTGGTGCAGCACCACCAAATCCGCAACTATTTTGAGTAACAGGTGCCATGTTTGTGGCCATGCCCAGCTACGGGTGTTATTGTGGGTCTAATGCTTTGTTAGAAAAGCTAAAATGGTGGTCTCTTCACCCACCAAGTCCATGTTGCGTTCAATTATGTCAGGCTAGGCTTCGGAACTTGCATGTTACCATCAATTGTTGGGCCGAAGGCGTGGGAATTCGAAAGATTTGCATTCAATTTTAGTATTTTTTTCCATATCTCAGCCTCGCATTCTTCAGGAAAGACCAGCGCAGGCGGCAAGGACTCCTGAGGCAGGTGCACGGGCATTTAGAGTAGGTTCCTAGGATTATTTAGATGTTAACTTGCGTCAAATTTGTCAAATGGATGAGAAAGATGAGGATGACATCCGGACAATTTTGCATTGTCAAGAGCCAGTGGATCAACTTAGCCTTACTTAAAAATTTTGGGTCCATCGACTAGATCAATGTTTGAGTACTAATTGTGTGAAATAGAAGTAAACTTTCATATGACCTCTTAGTCAATTCAAATTTTAGCTCGCTGGGTCAAGATCTTGGTCAAACATTAGACCACGTTTTGTAGCTATGCAGTAACTGCTTTTGAGCATAACTATCGTTTTTCATGCCGGTTAAAATTCTTTTCATAAACGCTAGCGTCTTGTCAACATCTTTGTGCCAATGCATTCCCATATGTACACCCATGTATTTTAGACGCAACGAAGGAAGATTCCGATGGAATTCGGCACACATGCAGCAAATGTTTTACATCAAAGTAATGGGAAATGTTCCAAATTCTTCGATGCCAATCTAGCTTATGTGAAATATGTGCTCTTCAGAGCTGATTCAGCCATTAGAATACATAAAGCGTCCCGTAGTAAACGGAAAGATGGCAAACGCATAGAGTTATATATTATATTGGCTTCAGACTGAATTTCCCGTAAATTAGCAATAATATGAAACATTGAAAGTCCTCTTAACGATCAATTTCAAGCCATGTCACCCTTAATTTTTTACCTCTTAAGACTGGAAGTTAGGCATAAGGCAATATTCTTATACAGAACATACAATGCTTCTGCGGGGAAGAGGCAAATAATTTTTCTTCGTGCGACAGATTCTAATGAAACCCATGATATCAGCATTTGAACCCCTTCTGTGTAAGAGGGATAGGGAGTTTTGCAAAATTTAATCATACTTACTTCTTCCTTTCTCATCCTTTTTTCGCAAGGTTCATTTTTGGGAGCTGACAAGACAAAGACTGGTAGTTTGAAAATACAAGAATTGGACCTTGAGTCTGTACCTTGAGAGAAAAAAGTTTATATTTTCCCAACCAGGCGAATGCTTTGAAATTTCCATTAACAAAGACAAGAATATTCAGTTCAGATCAGTTTAATCTATCAGTGATTGTCGTAGTAGCAGAGTAGAGTAGGAGTATGAGAGAATAGAAATAAAGTTTGAATATGACAAGCTGGCTTCAGGGTAATGCGAAACTGTATCATTTATAGCTCATTGTAATGAACTCTGTATATGAACACAAGTAACCTGAGCATCCGCCAACGCTTTCAAATAAGACCCATTATCATCATGAGATCTTATTGCATCCAGGATGGAATTTCTGAACTTCTCAAAGGCGTCAGTGGCAGTATGGTTCCGTTCAGTTTCTAAAGCGGTCATCTAGAGGTGCTCATTTTGTTACAAACAATTTAATTTTTTATACAAACCTTACGCACGGTCAAGGGTCCACCAGACAAACTAATTCAATGAAGAAGAACGCTCAGAAAGGTGAGCTGATCCAGTGAAACTTGCTGTAGCAGTAGTTCACCTCCTGCGTCTGTTCCATGAGGCGCATCTAACAACTCCATTGTTTCTGTTTTAGAGTTTTGTGCGACAGCAAGGTCCAGACGAAGATGCGAATTGGTGGACTTTTGTGAGTGGACAGGCGACGATTGTGAACTGAATCCAGACTGGGTCCAAATTCTATCAACTCAGACGGCAAGGTGAATTTTCTTTCACATCTTGGACATGAATGCTTGGAAAATTGTATGATGAACTAATTCCTGGGTTTTACAGATTGGAGAATCAAACATCCATTAGTTCTTTCAACTCTGCTACAAGCACAGCTTATAGGATACAGTCACTGTCAGGTCTTATTCTCTTGTGTTGTTTCATCGCTATTGGCATATGTATGCGATCATAACTTACTGGATTAAGCAGGTGAAGAAATGTCAGAAATACGTAGAGCCATCTCCAATACCCCACATGCTTGTCATTATATGTAGACCAAAGGCTACCTTTTTGGCATCAGAATAAATAAAAGCAACTCACAGTACAGATTCGGCAGAAATCACCGAACTTTGGATCTCACCTTTATTTACTCCGTTGCACGTGGACGACTATCAGTCATCTTGACGCACTACGCATCTTTGCTTTTGCAAATACTGCTCTTCCTACTTCGTGTGTCCTTGAGCTGATTTTGTAAAGCTAAATCATTTCTATAATATACACTATAGGGGCATTTGGGGTATACTCATGAGACCTATGGAAACTTTAGTCGTTTCAAATTCTTGCCAATCATACTTTGTCTGCTGAAGACTTCGTTATGGGAATATCACGCCATCATCACGTGCAGGCCCAGCGGGAACTTCGTGCTCCTCTCATGAGCCTGTAAGTCCTAGTTGCTCTTCCCACTCTCTCTAGTTCGTGTTGCCCACGTGCTTCTGTTTACACTGCATTGTACATTGGAAATGTTCATAATCATCATACGTGGAAGTTCCACGATGGAGGTCTTCAAGGTTACGCGGCATTAGTTCAGAAAAATCTAGGGGCTGCAGTGTTATTGGTGCAACTGGATGGTGTCTGGCAATTCTAGAAAGTTCTTGATTGTGTAATTAAAATGTGGACACCATTGGCCCTGATTTGATGAGAGAATAAGGATTTTCTTAAAGCTGTGACTGCTGACAGCTATTTGAAGCTAAAGCTGTGCCTGTTTACGGATCTGTCACATGGTCCTTCTTTTTGAGATGCTGTAAGCTCCATCATCCGGAAAAGAAAATCTGCGATTGCCAGGTACATTCTTCAGTGGCCTGAAATCATTAACAATTGCGTCTAAAGCTTCTCCTAAAGGTAACCCAACATCAATAGTGTTTGCAGTACTATAAATTTCATCGCTGACCTATGTTGAATTTAACAGCAGCACTGATCGAATGTTCCACAAATGAGTTAGTCATATGTTAGCACGTAATAACCAAAGTAAAACATTTTTTGTAGTTACATGAGCTGACCGTGAGATGATACAGGACAGACAGTTCACTTCTGAATCAGTGATCATTGGGAACTTCGGCCGCAATACTGACTGAAATCATATAAGTCGAAACCAGAAAATTAAGAAATTTCCGGCCATCCACCTCACAAGGCATCCGAAAGTGCTGAATCAAGTAGACAAAAATAAATCTACGGAGAAACCAACAGTACAATGTAGCGCATGAGGCGCCGTCGGCTTTCCAAGTCATCACTGAAGTAAATAACTTGGAATTCTACTAAATCGAAAACTGTAAGCCAGCTCCATCGCACAACATATTAAAATATCCTGAACTTTGTTTCTCTAATTTGGCCGTTACTTATGGTTTTGAACTCGCAGAAATCCATTCAATCGAGCCCTGGGTGCAAAGGAATTACTTGCAATACTACAAACTAATCTAATAGCCACAATAATTGAATGTTCCGTTGAGAAAAGAGCAGAAGGAAAACAGTTCGACATAGGAGGTGCCTTTGGCTTTTCAAATTCCTTGGTGAAGTAAACAAGTGGCGATTCGTGTAAACATAGAAACTGCAAGCCAGCTCCGTAGTACAAAATTTCAAAGCAGGCTGACATTTCACTACTTTGTTAGTCAATACCGATGGGTGTCAACTCACAGAAATCCGTCAATAATCCGAGTTATTAATGAACCGACTACATGATAGACTTAAGCACCAACAATAATTGATTACTACCCTTTAGCTAAGGAAGTGAGGCTAGTGTGAGAAGAGAATTATCCAGCAGGCTTTGAAAGTACTACGATCCATTTAATTCATACGGAAGATTACCAGATTTCACGAAGTTGCTCTTCCTTCTTCTCGTCCATGGGGCTTCAACATAAAGTTAAGCATACCAATAGCATTTCTGCTAATAATTATTATTCCTAATCGCCTGCAAGGCCATCCCATTAGGCATGCAAGACATCGTCAAGGCCAGGTGAGTAATACGCAAACAATGAAATTCCCAATAAACCATGCATAACATTGAAATAGTACAAAATATTTATGAGGACCTTTTGAATACTCTGGTGGCATACAAACGAGATAAATTTCTTGTCATTCAGGAAATGCAGGCGGACAAAGGATCTGATGACGATAAGGCGTACGTTCTGCTGACCATTTTGGAAATTAATATTGATTCCGCATCAACCCCAGCAAAGCGATTTATTGAATTAAAAATGCAGCGTCTTCCGGGCAGAGTGCCCGCGGCCGGGGAAAGCTTACTAAAGGGATGGCAACTGCTGCTTGCTAAAGGGTCTACAATTGAAATTGTCAGGTCCACAGACCTTTCCCGCCACTATCCTACATCCAAGGCATCTTATGTCGTCATTGGCGACGACACAGTTCCCAGTTTGGACCTGGCTTTTCAAAATGAGATGAAATGAGATCATTCATCTACCACGTTTCCTGACTTCGATGTCTCACCATATGCCATTATATTATTGGGAGCTATGGATGTAGTCTCCTCTGAAGCTTTGTCACTGCTCCAACGTGGGGGAACCTTCCAGTTACTGTCAGTTGCGGACAATGAATACCGTAGAAAACTAATATCAGACCTGGCTTGGGATGTGGCCGTCGTGGGTAGACGAGTTCCCACCAATCAATGCGACTTTTTCTCTTCACTGTTTCCCACTCGATCTTTCACTGAGGATTTTAAGTACCTGTTACGTGATCGTGACTCGGCTACTTCATCTGTTAATGACTACTCCCTTAATCATTGCTGTAATGATCCTGTGCCTTACAGTCCCGCTTGCTTTAAATTGGGACATCCTTTTCCAGGTAATAAAATCCTATAAAGCTTGTTTTAAAGTCATTTCTGTCCGAGCGTTTCATGACTCATTCGAGTTCATTTCTGTATCACAGGTCTCAACAACGATTGCTCAGGAAAGCGTTTTTTACTGGAATTCGAAATTAATGAGATACCACAATCACGTCAATCTTCGTTATTTGTGGACCAGAACGAAGCGTTCTGTAGGGCGGACTTCCCCGGATTGGAACCGTATCGATATAATTCCATCCACGACCATAATTACTCCGCCGCGGTAGC
Organism: Bourletiella hortensis; assembly: GCA_034694225.1. NCBI lineage: Eukaryota > Metazoa > Arthropoda > Collembola > Symphypleona > Bourletiellidae > Bourletiella > Bourletiella hortensis. The sequence goes on from JAQFYD010001130.1 coordinate 7,045, forward strand.
TAGAGTAATGCAGAAGGCTGATTGTTCGCAGCAAATTGAAGCTATGGACATTGACCAAACGCCCGACGCAAATATAGAGGTCTCTTTAATGCCGTCTGACCAAAAACCCGTAAAGTATATAACCGACTTTGATCAAACGGAGTTCGAAAAATGTCGCAGCTACTTCTGGAGCCCAGATGGCCTTTTGTGTGGAATATACACCCCATAGCTAGAAATGCGGTACCTACCTGACAAGTGTCTGATAACTTGCCGGGTTTGTAAAACATACTTTAAGGCTGGATGGAGACCTGACCAGAAGCACAAATTTAATATTCAAAAGGACGGTTACTTCTCTACTAACATATATTCCAACCAAAGAACCGTCAACCAACACTTGAAGGACAGGGTGCACGCGGAAGCAGCCTACTTCTATGCTCAACTTGCACTAGCTACTACTAGATCCGAGCAGCTCGTTATTGAGGCATCCCAAGAGGCACGTGAAAAAGAAAGAATGCAGCCTACCACGAACGAAGTTAACATCGGATTCACCGAAATTCAATCAGGAGTGTCGTTTCGTAGCCATGGTGATTTTATGAATTTGGCAGATCGCCTGGAGGTCGATGTAGGTTTTAAGCACCGCAACGAAGATTCGTTATCACAACTTTCATACGTCATGGTGTTCTACAAACGTCTCCTGCAACATCTCGTCAACGAAAAGAAGTACTTTTCACTAATCTGTGATTGTACAACTAACAGGAACATCCCGTACTTGGTATGCCTTATCCAGACTTTAGAGGATTCGCAACCCATTGTGTACTTTTGGGGACTTCTAGTTATTACTGCTGGTGAGACGGGTTACAGCATGGTTGAAGACTTGAAAATACGGGTTGCTGAGAATGAGGCAATGGTCCCAGGATTCGAAGAGTTTTTTAAAACTCACATTATTGCTTCTGTGTCTGATTCCGCTTCAAACATGGCTGGATCTAGAAATTCCTTCTATGTGCACTTGAGCCGTTATGTTTAACGAAATCTCGCCTTAATCAAATGTGGAGCTCACAAGCTTCAGCGTGCGATTGTTCACGCTGTAGACTTTCCTACTGACGAGCCCTCGTCATCTGTAGCTGAGAAGGACCGAAAACGTTACTTCAAGTCTTTTGCTCACATAAACAACAAATTCTACACGTAAGTAAAATATCTTACAACGCACAACCGGGAACCAATCGTTCTCCTTAGTTATTATTTCTTGCTTGCTTTTAGATTCTACATGCGCAGAGGATCGAAGCGCTTTCAAGAATTTATTGAATTAGCCGAAAAATTAGAGATACCTGCTTATCGCATCAACTATTTCTTTGACGTAAGACGGGCGGCCTCACACAAGAAATGTATTGACACTATGTACAAGAACTATGACGCATTGAGGGCTGATTTGAACAGAATCAGCGAAGACTCGCAATTCGATCAATCCGGAAAAGCAAAGGCGGCCGAACTTTACAAGCATCTCATAGACCAGACTTTTCCGGTCGTGGTCGCTGAATTCGCCGATTTTTTAGCGGTTTTTGAATCCGTGAGGGCTACTCTGACTTTGAAATACTAAAGAATGAACCGGGATCGTATCTTCAGGATTTCCTCAACAAATGTTCTTGCACAGATGTCTGTTCCAAAGGTTCATGTCTTCTTGCTGATTACGACGGTTGTCCCGAGGTTATCAAGCACGATTCCCAGAAGCTTAAAAGCCGTACCGATGGCGAGCATACGATAAAGCTAAGCCAATTCCGAACGATGCTATATGAAAATATTCAAAAACAACTTGTTGAATATTTTGACCCAGATAAATTAGAAGCATTTGAAGTTTTCAACCCATGGAACTTCAAAATTGCGTGTGTTTCAGCATCCGCAGTTTCTTGTGAGCAGCTTTCTTCATGTTATAATGTTTTACAAACTATTGTCCCTACAAGTACACCAAAAAGTCCTGAGGAAAACATTAGGATTCTGTGTGAATTCTATGGGATTCCAAATTGTGATCTAATCGTCGAGCAATGGAAGCAAGTAATCGCTTTCATCATTGGTGATTATCGAAGCAAAAACATTCAACAAATGGACGCTGCCCAGTACTGGCCCAAGCAAATGCAAAGACAGGATCTACACATGGCCACAGAAATTAGAAGATTATTGGAACGCATTCTAGTCACATCGTTTACAAGTGCCGATGCTGAGCGTGCTTTTACAATGGTGTCCAATATTAAAACGCCCGAGCGGTCAAACCTTTCACCAAATTCCTTGGAAAATCTAGTGAGAGTAAGGTTCAACGGCCCCCCAGCCTTGACGGATGCAAATTTGTACGCTTACACAAAAGAATTCGTAAAAAAGACATCGAGGGTGGACGATGCATCGGTTCTTGGCGGAATGAGGCCAAGACCTGATGCGTACAAAAGCTATTTCTCCAAGAGCAAACTGCTTTAAATTGTCTCCGTAGTTGTAGCATTAGTGGTAGTGTCTTCTCAAAATTAGCTGTAGTTTAGATTCAATTCCAAGACTTTTCGTAGGATAGGTAAAGTCATTTACAAGCAAGTTACGATAAGTAGATTTATTCTTATTTGGTTGTGAGCATAGCTTTGAACACGATGAATGAATATGATTCGTTCTGAAGATGATGTTGTAGTTGGATTAGATTATATTCTGGGAGGATTAGATTGACTTTCGGGTGGCTGGAATTTTCTTCTGGGATGATGGGACGATTTTCGGGATGGATGCGAGGATCTTCTGGGACAATTGGATGATCTTATGGGAGAACAAGATGATGTGATAGGAGAGTACGATGATATTTTAGGATGATAAGATGATTTTCTGGATGGGTTGCATGATCATCTGGAAGGATAAGATGATGTTCTCGGAGTATAAGATGACGTTCTGGGGGAAAGATGATGTTCTGGGAGGATCACATGATGTTATCGGAGTATAAGATGACGTTCTGGGAAGATAACTTGATGTTCTAGGTGGATAAGATGATATTCTGGGAGGATAAGGTTATCTTCTGGATGGATTTGCTGATCTACTTGGAGGAAAAGAAGATCCTGCGGGAGGATAAGATGAAGTTCTGCTAGGATACTATGAAGTTCGAGAAGGAAACGATGAAGTTCTGGGAGTATACGATGAAGTTCTGGGAGGATAAGATGAAGTTCTGGGAAGATAAGATTAAGTTCTGGGAGAATAAGATGATGTTATAGGAGGATAAGATGTTCTGGGAGGATAAGGTTATGTTTGGATGGATTGGCTGATCTTCTCGGAGGATAAGAGGATCTTCCGGGATGATAAGATGAAGTTCTGGGAGGATAAGATGATCTTGTGGGAGGATACGATGAAGTTCTGGGAGGATAAGATGATGTTCTGGAATGATAACATGATGTTCTGGGAGGATAACATGATGTTCTGGGAGGAAAACATGATGTTCTGGGACGAAAAGGTGAAGTTCGGGAAGGATAAGATGAAGTTCTGGAAGGATAACATGATGTTCTGGTAGGATAAGATGATGTTCTGGGATGATAACATGATGATCTGGGAGGATAACTTGATGACCTGGGAGGATAACATGATGTTCTGGGAGGATAACATGATGTTCTGGGAGGATAACATGATGTTCTGGGAGGATAACATGATGTTCTGGGAGGAAAACATGATCTTCTGAATGGATAAGATGATCTTCTGGATGAATGAGATAATTTTATTTGAGGATAATATGATGCTTGGTGACTGAAGATGGATACACCCATGCGTGAAATATATACATATGTTTGTACATACGCTACGTATTAGATTTCCTTGACTTCATCAGATTCGCAAGGATGAGCGCTAGTTTTTAAATTGGAGCAGAAAATCTCTTGGTTTTCTTGTTTAGTGAGAAAATGGCATCATTAGCAGGTAAAATAGTGGGTAATTTAGAAAGATTTACCGGTTTGATTGTGTTTTATTAACTTCGTGTTTAATTTTTGATTAACCGTAGATAGCTGTGGGTCCGCGCGGTCTGAATGTATGTGCATGTGGTTGCCTAATTGTAGGTGGAATGGAACACGATGTACTCAAGTGGTGAAAAACATCTGTCGGTAAGTAACATTTGTATGAGCTTAACTCTGTGGGTATAAATAAATGCGTGGTATAGATTTTTTATTATTATTATTAATTATACTTGTTGTTCGTAGGTGTGATGCCGTTCCCCGACCGTGGTATTGGTGGGAACTGATATTGATGATGATAGGAGTCAATGTTACTTTCCTCCTCCTTATCTTGTTTGCCCCTTGGGTGGTGCAATGGATCTTCGTTCGCGGAAAATCTCTTGGAGTTTCCTTTAAGAAGGTGGTACTGGACGGGGTTGAGGTGATTGCACAGTGGTGTGCAGTGTACAACCGACGCACCAAAATGCGCCTCACATCCGGTTACTGCCGCCTACCTCAAAGGGAACCTGTCCTTCCACAACGATTTGGAAGACCGGAGCATGTGGCTATTGAACTGGAGCCACTAGTTCATCCTTCGCCACCACGAAGAGTTATGAAGGAGCATAATGAGTAACTTGCTCATCATACACTTAATATTATTTAACAAGTGTTGTTGTTATTAGGTATACATACATTGATTCATGCATTATTATTGTTATTACACTATTGGTTGGGGATTCACCTGTTGGGTAAAAAATATTATCATTCACGTTGTTGTTACTTATAAGCATGATTATGATAATAACAATTTAATTATTGTAGTTTCATTGGTTTATCCGAGTTTAGTCCATTGCAACAAGAAGAATAATTGGAGTAACGTAGTTGTACCGTTTTGTTTCCTTCTCAATATCAAGTTGATTATGATGATGCTATATACTGATGGTGATGTAAATGGATGCTGTTGTTGGTGTTGTAAGTAGCGTAAGAAGGTTAGGAATAAAGGAATGAAACTAAATTTTAATATAGAATGCACAGTTTTGTGATTCCTGAATTATTGCTATGGAGCCGATGAGGGAAATTTTAAAATTGAGTACACCATCTCAGCTTTTTTAAACGCGGGCAAAAATTCGTTTCAATGAGCGTTATGACTGAGTCCCGACGCCTGGCTGAGTACAGTGAAAACTCGGTATAACGAATGCTGAAGAGACCCCAAAAACTATAAGGAGTAATGCGTAATAGTAATAAGCATTTGAACTGATATTACGTGTGTGGAGACCCACAAAACGATACATTCTATCGAATAAATCCGTTATTTGCATGTTCGTTATAGCGAGTTTCCACTGTATGTGAACTTAAATTTCATACCCCCAAGTCGATACCTTCACTTGACTAAACAATCAATATTTCTAAATCTAGGTGTTAACAATTGTCCGTATGGAAACGTCAGGCAAAATACCAGGATTTCAAGGCATTGAAATGAGTGGTCACCGTCGTGAATTGAACAAAGCTGCTTGCGGCCTTCAAAGCGATGCCAAGTAATTATTGTGAAGAGCTTCTCCCTGCGCGAAGTGCACAGCTGGATACATCAAAGTAGCTTTATCCGCCACTTTTATAGTTTCATCAGGAATACAAAGAAAGCGCGTCATGGAATGAATGCAAGGAGCCCTCCTCAAGTGCGAAGCCACAAAGACACAAGGAATGTGCGTGCGCAAATAAAAAACGGCCGGGACAACTTTCCAGCTGGCGGGTTGTGAATACTTACTGTACATACTGCGGATTAAAATGTGGGGATGTGGGAATGTTGTAATTTTAATGTTACGGATACATATGAGTAGTCCTACGAGCTGGAACTTTGAACCGGAAGTGGAGGACCAGCTGGAACTTTGAACCGGAAGTTCAAAGGCCAGCTGGAAGCTTGCGCCGGATGCAAAGAGTACCGGATATGCTGCTGCTGGAAGGGAGCTGGAATTCTGGTTTGGAGCCATTGATTCTGCTGCTTCTATGTTCCGTATTATTTGAATTGGACGGCTATATCGTAGGCGGCAATGAAACTTTGGCTCAAACGTGGCTTTGTTTGTCGTTGACGTGGACTTAAGTTGTCAAAAGTTTGCTCATTTGCTTCCTCCGGATCTGTGCATTAAAATAAAAGGACTTTTGAAGTAAACTGCGTATTTAATTTTCTCCTCCACATTAAGTGATTAGTACAAGAAAAGCGTGAGATTAAATCTATTTAAAAGATTGATCATTGTGGATACACTGTGTACGCTTATCATCAGCTTCTGGCTCACTTGATAACTTTTTAAGCTCCATTTGTGCAGTCAATTAAAGAAAAAACTTTGAAAGGAAATCTGCATTTCTGAATACCGGTTCTTCTTATTGTGTATGAGCAAGGCAAAATCCTAAAAATGTTCAATAAATTGAAAGCGAAGAAGCGACCCAGAGTCGTTGAAGTTGTTGTTTCCCATGATAATGATTCATACGACGTTGAGGAGATTTTG
>JAQFYD010001131.1:0-13445 GCA_034694225.1 Bourletiella hortensis
ATAGAAATATCGTTCACACAGAATGTGCTGACTCAGCGGTCAGACTCGTATTTCCAAACACTCTTGCATTCATACATTATGATGATAACTAATACTCTAATCATCCTCACGACGACAAATAATAAGACAGACTTACTATTCCCAAATAAATCATACTTAAAAACTAGGAAATAAATTCACATCAAATACATGAGAAATAATGATTGCAAAAACTCTAATCTGCTTCTTCGTCCTTTTGCTGCTGCTGCTGCTCCAAACACATGTGTCATTTGCGTTAAAATTCTATTCGCTATAACGTACAACCCATATAACGTATGCAACTTTGTTGGATTATGAGGCTACGTTATATCGAGGTTCGAGTGTTTATTGGAGGTTGATATATAGAGCAGCGGATGGAGCAGGGCCTGTAACCCCTGTCCCCTGGCTGGTCTACTTGCGGCCCTCCAATCCATGACAGCAGACCGTACACACGCCCGAACTTAAACAAGGAGCTGAGTGGACTGGAACTCCGCGATGCGATATTGTAAACTGAGTCATTTAATTCGAACCATTTAGTTAATTGAATGTAAAGTTTTTTCCGTTGATAATACTAATGTTGATTTTCCCCGCTATGGATGCTTGTCCAAAGAGCGGTAAAATAAACAACAAACAACAACAACTTCTGGGACACTACACCTATCCGAACGAGCTAGTACAATTAAAACATAGAGATTCGGCGTATTTGTTCAGTGCCACTCGTGCAAATCCATCCATGCGTCCCAGAGTTACGCACGCGAAAAGGAAAAATTTATGGGTTTGACATGGTTCTTAACACAACTTTGGCTTAGAAAAACAGCAAAAAGCCAACTCTGAACCGTATATCTCCAGTAGCACTGAACGTAGAAACATGCATAATTTGAAAGGGAAGCGTGTGGAAAACATCTGTAGATGATTGTCACTTGGACTCATCGATACACCCACTTTGTCTCCTATCTACCAGGGCAAATGGGCCACGTAACGTCTCAGTTAAGAAGCCTGTAGAGATTGTCCAACCAAGCGTCTTTCCACCTTTGTCCGACAGCAGACAGAACCTTAAAGCGGCAGACCTGGTGCTCATTTATCTTACAGTGAATGAATTTTATGGTAGGTAACCCCTGCAGGCTGCAGGTAACCTACACTTTAGGCCCCAACTATGCAAAGTCATGTCAAAAAACAGACACGAATTGAATTTTTCAACACCAACCTCACATTTATTTCTCACAAAGGAAAAGCAAACATAAACTGAGTTCAACTTGAGTATCTCTAGAATGAGATAATGGGAATGGTAATGAAAGCTTGGATGTGAGTTTCAATCACGACTTATCGGCAACCTTTTAGATACATCGATTTTGTACCACTGACTTATGCACTGGCCCTACACGCTAATTATTGACTGATCCGACACGGTATTTATTCACGCCCACTGTTGATGAACTTATGAAAGGGCATAATAAATGGCCCGACAAAGCCTGAGTGACGCTCAGTGAAGACGAAAATGACTGATTTACGAACGCCAGTGCGCTTTAATTTGTGGCTGTCATCGACGAGCTCTTTCTTTACAGCTCAATCCATATTACGAGAAATAGAAATCGGTAATAGTTGAGTTGGTGATTCGTTCGAAATCTTCGTGGCGTTTACTGGAACGCCGTCATTGTCCATAGTCCGAGGCCTTATCACCTAAGAAACACAAAGGGGGACAGACGGAGAATGACCGTCGGATTGTTACAGTGTGTTTTTACAAGTAAACTAAACAAAGCCACCCGACTGGTGACATCCATGATCTCAACAACATGTTAAGGTCCACTGAGATAGAAGAATTCGTTGATTCAAGATAATTCAAGTTAATTCATGATTTCAAACTGTTGAAGGAAATTAGTACACTGCATCTAAATGCGGAAGAACTGTAGGCGATTTAGGCTCTATACCTGCAATAAAAAGTTGCTGCGCCAGCGTTGTACTTAAATAGGGGCAAGTGGGCACTTGATACACGATGATGCAATGTATTTAGCAGGCATTATGTTGTGCTCATTAGGGAAGAAAATATCTATTTATTTGGGCATTTGGCATGATTAGCCACCGCCAGACATGGCATATTCATATTTAATCGGTATCCGCATTCGTATTAAATCGCTATTTTTCGGGTATTCGTATCGTCATACGTATCGGAAAGTTGGGACCATAAATATCCGTACTCATCGTTATTCGTATTGTGTAAAACATTTGTATCCGTAATCGAAAGAAAATCATTCGATACGAATACTGCTGCAGTAGTAGCGTTTTCGGTCAAGGTTCCTGGGTGATCATGTGGTAATTAGTCATTTCTGTGAAAAAAAGTGATCTCAGTATCATTAGCTGTCGCAAAATTTACTCCCAGGTCCTCTGTAACTTTTGGTCGGCCGTTTAAGAATAAAATTTCTCCGCGCTCGTACTCAACTGCAGCACTATGTGCCAATGAGTAACACGATTGGTTCTAAATTCAGTGAGCTGTTTCTCTCATACCTTACTCACTTTGACTCGCTCACTCGCGCTTATGTACTCATATTTTTACCAGAATTATTCGATATTTTCATTCATTTTTCCCCACGTTACGATTTATTTAGCTCTTTCAAAGTTTTGAGTGACGAAAATTCCAGCGCAAAATTGACTTTGGTGGACGACCAAAATGTTGGATCGGAATCGATGTGATCGGTATTCAAGCGATATATATCGATATGTTGGATGGATATTCGTATCTAAAAGTTTGAAATTGAATTCATGTAATCCGTATTTATATGTAGACAAAATATTTTATCGATTGGATTTTGTGTCCGTATAATATGAACATGCCATGTCTGGCCACCGCGCGCTAAGACACTATCCCAACAGGCTGATCACTTGAGAACGATCCATTGTTATAAGCATTGGGGAAATTTAATCCCTTACATGGCCAAACGTTAAATGACCAACAGTGGCTAGAGGCAACAGTTAAATGACCGATTACGAATAGTGAAAAGAAGTCCATGTGGCAGTGTGCTCATACTATACGAACTACGAAAACCTACCACTGTTTTACCAACTGGTACAGAACGATCTTTGCAGCTAGTACACGCCATGATTATTTTCTGGCTCCTGCGTTCCTTCATGGCATAGGTGAAGCCCATTTAGATTTGGGTAGCCCAGCAGGTCCCAGTTTAAGTTTTAAAATGATCAGGCTGCCCGGCCTACCCGAAAACCCTGGCCTTTTCCTGAGCCCGCCCGATTCAGCCCACGGGCCGAAATATTTTCTCCTGCCCCGATGGGTAGCCCATTGGGCATACGGGCGCCCAATTCTCATACAGCCAGTAGAAAATACGCATTTCGAGGTCCAAATTTTGGGTAAAGCTGACAGCAGTTGCCACCAAAGTCTTCCATTTCGTACTCTATTGATTAATTTGAGCCCATGTAACGGCTTATATCAAAAAATATCTAAAACGGCCTCTTTTTCCATGGTTCCAGCTGTTGTGGTCGCCCGTGCCCAAGCCCGTAAGTCAAACCGCTGCCCACGCCCGCCCATTTCGAAGGCTTGAAGAAAAAGTTAGTTCTATACCCAGCTGCTGCAGAGCTTGACCACATCCGCCCACGCCCGATGGTCATCAGGCGAGCCCGGTCTGGGCTTGAGCTTCTGAAATGGGCTTCACGTATGCTTCATGCGGTATACAGGGTGTTTCAGCGTTAGGCGTTCAACTTTATAGGTTAATAACTTCTGAACCACTGGTCCGATCCGAACGGGGAAGCACTTTTTATAAACAAGAATCTTGGGGTAATTGTCCAATGTGCAATGCATTAAATTCCATGCACAAATTATGTATATGGATAAGGACACTGTCATATATAATTCTTCAGACTTTCCCCTTTGAAACGGTACGCCGTACATGCCCCTACGCGCAGTATTTTGAAGATTTCACACGCAAATTTGACATTTTTGCTGTACAAATTACGTGTCAAATAGTGTTGAAAATGCAAGTATTTCGTTTGAGCATCTATATTTCTGGCATTACTGAGTGTAATGTAATGGCTAGGATACTGAACAATTGTCCCAACATTCTAGTTTCCAAAAAGTTCTTATTCGTTTGGATTCGGCCAGGGGTTCAGAAGTTATCAAGTTTTAAAGTGGTACACTTAACGCTGAAACAACCTGTACATGGCTTGAAGACTATAGACTAAACAGTAAGCACTACTAACTCCCATACCACAGATTTATTCGGAGCGAAACTTACGAAGACCATGAAGCTTCAAGCTACGTTTGTCATTGTAATAGGATGTTTTGCTGAGACATTCTCATGTAAGTCCCACCCACGTCATTCAAAACCTTGTGGACAAGCTAGTTAACAGCAGAGGGCTATTTACGTGTTTTACCATAGCAAAAACGTTACCAAAGAGTAACATTTCTGCACGGGCCTAAGTTTGTTTTTCACAGATCATGGGTTCCAGCTCCGGCCCCACCGTTTTCGAAGAGATGACGCGATAGAGCTTCGTCAGCATTCAGCGGACCTCACTAATGGGACGTATTACACCGCGCCGAACATAAGGGTGACAAAATTTAGTAATTTTACATGTGTGTGTAGTATGGCTTGCGCTGCTCACTCAAGCGGTGCACTGCATTAGGCGGCAGAGGATGGGTCGTGCTTGTTGCTGAGCCGGCATGTCGTTAAGAAGAAATTATTGTTGGCCTTGTGAGTCCGAAGTCCTAAATTTACAAGGAATTGAAAGGCATTTTCAGCCTTATAACGCTAGATACTTAATTTTAGGCCAAAGATTCGATTCCCGGCCTTTGTAACCCGCATGATACGGCACAACACTCAGTTCGGTTTTCCGAACCAAAATCTGTTTGAATACTCGAAATACGGTTCGACTACGGTCTCGCTGTTTCCTTTCCTAGAACACAAGATAAATATTGAACCACTAGCTGAATTAGGGCCTCCTGTAGGTGCGAACATAACTTGAGTGAACCTCTGCTAACATTAAAGCCCTTTCCGTGGAAAGCTTCTGCGGGTGAATAGGCTTCGAAAGATGCATATGTAAATGGATTAGGATTTGGTAGCACGCAAATGTTCGCTCCCGGCGTTACAGGCAGACACCTAGATACTCATTTCACACGTACCCATCGCACTGTTCATGTGAACAGTTTTCTCAGCAGAACGACTGTCGGCAGTTCTCACTCGGTTGATTGCTAATCGTCCCCGTGCAATAATGTTGGACATTGAACTCTCACTGGGTGTGCTAGGCCTGACCTAGAAACCTTTAAAATTTTATTCCAAGACATATCATCGAGGCTGTGATCACGTCAACGTATTTTATTACTCCTCTTATTACTCGACCATAAGTGCATCCATGCCTTCAGGCCTTGCTTTTAAAATATGATTAAATACACGGTTTTAAGCATTAGCAGAGCACAGGGTCGACCTCGAGGAAGCTGAAAAAGAGCACTTCCGCGTTTCAAATGCATCAATTCATCTCTGCGAGTTTTAAGTGGTCATGAAAAAAATTTAACAATCAGTCTAAATCCATACCTAAGCTGCACGAATAACCAAAACACAAGGACAGTTAGTAGCACTGCGACTCAGTATGAGGAATTATAAGAGCAAAATTATTGATTAAAACCGTAGTCAGTTTTCCGCAGGCCCGCAAAATTCAGTGAAGAAGCTAGAGCGAATATACAGGGTATATGTTTTTTTCGTGCGCCACGGCCATGGTTTTCGAGGATCCTCTACACAATGGTGCTATTGCCATTTTAATCGGTTTTGTACAATGGGCGTACTTTGCTCGTCAGTATTGTTTACCTCAGCAGACCTATTTGGTTCGTATCTCTCATACCTCTGCAAAATATACCTCATACCAGCGCAAGGGGTAAAGTTCTCGAAAATGGTAGCCCATACAGTAGGCAAGGCCCAAGGGAGCCCTTGGTTTCAGTCAGAATCATAAATACTTCATGTACATCTCAGAAATTACTGCCAATCATGTGTACACCCTAGTGCGCGGCCCGATTTGACACTTTCTCATTATGGAGCGAGATGCCATTCGCAGTGCCTCCCGTAAAACACACTCAAAAAATTTTTCGATTGGCTTACACCGAGAAACCGTCCTATGTTGCAGAAAAACTTCTCCGAGGCCAGAAAACATTGCTACAATCGTTATCTCGAGCTTGTATCAATTGAGAGCTATGGGGAAGATGAATTGCTTCAAGAATTTATAGCAAAGATTGGTGGCGGCGGATTGTTCTTCTACACAAGTGGGAGCAACAGAAGAGAAACAAGAAATTTTGTGTGGGAGTCCAAAGGCACCTTATTAAGGGAAACCTATGTTCATGAAAGTGTGACTGATTATGTGGTGAATTCGGATAATAAACTCAAAGACGAGTGTGTTACAATTTATGGCCGAGAATATGACGACCAGCCATGGCAATGGAATGTTTTCCCTTGCAGCCAGGAGTACAACTTCATTTGCGAAAAAGTTACTCAAGAATGCCGTGACCCAGAACCCGGATCGCCGCCATCTGAGCGTAAGTCGTCCTCAGCCATCACACTGAAATTCGTTGGGACCGCAACCCGAACGGCAGCATGTCTTGCGCAGTATCCGATGAGAATATATGTGCTCATTGTTTTGAAAAGTATCATCAGAAGATACTTTCGCAGATTATAGCCCGTGAAACCGACAGAAATCATGAAATACCAAGCAATTGCCAATAATTATGTAGCTGACTGTTTTTAGCTTCAGATGATCCTTCGACCAGGCAAGAGCTTCCTGACGATTACATCACCACGGGACGACCGCGTCGGCAAGTTACAATTACAAAAGGGACATCAAGGCCCCCGAGGACCACCACAACCACTACAACACGTGATCCTACTGCGACGACGCCACTTTACGAGTTTACAACGCCAAAAACCCTTCCACCTCAACACGATAATGATCGGAAGCGGGCTGAATGTTACATTTTTTCTTCGTGCAAGGTGACAGTGTGTAGTACTCTATCAAAATTCTATCCGTGCCGTAAACTCAGCTACATTTTTCGATAACAGGCAACTAGAGACGAGGCGAGAAAAAGATGCGAAACGCGTTACGCCGGTCTCGCTTTCATATCGACTGCGTATGAGGACGACGTGTTTCAGGATCTACTGTTTCGGCAGAGGTTTTACGATGAATACTTCTGGTTGGCTGCGGAAAAGAATGTTTCACAAATTTGGTCGCCTACGAGTGAAAACATTACAATTTCCATTAATGTGACGGAAGACAACGCTGAATCATTCAAAACCAAGGTCGCATTCTCAGGCATTACCGTTGGTATGCACAAGGAAGTCCCAACAGGAAGTAGATATCGCTGGAGGCTTTCCCATCCAAGCCACAGACACAGATTTATATGCCTCCGATACAATTCTGCATGTCTTACCCACTACGATGGCAGGTCAAGTTCTCGCAGGTCCCGTGACATTCGGAAACCATATTTCCATCGGAGCCGCCGCTCCGTCGGCAATACAGATCACAATGTTTCTCAGGGGGGTGGTATTAGACCCACAGGACAAGGAGGACTTGGGAATCAGATTAAGAAAAGAGGTTTGTTGCCTCATAAATTACCCAAATTATTATACGAAGTTTTCACCCTTGAATCGATAGTTATACTGGTCAAGGCTGACATTCAAACGGTCGCCTCGTGTGAACCCGCGTTGAGTTTTCACAGCTGCTGTCCTGCCACATTTATACCGCGAAGAGGGGCACATAATCGCGTCGCCGTTGTCAACAATGCCGGGAGACATGTGGTTACTACGGTGACGCGCATTATTTGTTTTTACTGTTGTTGAAGTTGGTGTATGCGTTCACGAAACAGTCAATTCAGGACGACATGGAAGGTGCTGTTACACTGACATGCAAAATATGCTTTTCGCATATCATTCCAACGCGTCTCGACGAGTTCTTTCTCATGGTGCCACCCGTTTGAACGCTGCGTCACATGTGAGCAGAGATAATCTCGGGTGGCACCACGAGAAACAGCTCGTCGAGACGCGTTGGAATGATATGCGAAAAACATATTTTGCATGGCAATGTAACAGCACCTTCCATGTCACCCTGAATTGACTGAAAGATACATCCCCTGAAATTGTTCCTTTTGAAATGAGGACATTTCGGCCGGTTTGAATTTAAAATCCAAACACCCTGTCATGGCATGAAATATGCAGTGGGATCGAGATTGAGTAGCAGGACGTCGACAAAGGAAAGGTCGATGGCTGTGCTGCCTTAAACTACACTATGCTCGACCCTTGCCTTTGCTACGATTCCCGCTACATGGGCGTTTGACCCCAATCCAGCAGCTTTCGTGACGTTCCTGGGTACGAAGCTGAACCCTTCCTCGTGTTGGCGTTTAACGAAACTTTGTTGACATCAACAGCGGGATTTGGTTCGCGGGATAGATGCGTCGGGTGAACAACTGGTATGGATGCATGTTGCTGGGATTATGATCCGAATTAACATTGTTGTAGCTATTCGACTACACGTTGCTCTTAGAATGCTCTGCTTTCGTTTGAGAAGAACGCAATTTCCTTCACTGATTGATTAATTTCTCCGCAGTTGCCAAGGCACCTGACTTGTCAGAAAAGAACCTCATGCGGCTTAATGGAACCAAGAAGTGTTATGTTATCGTACTTGAACCTGTAAGTAGTTTTACTAATTTTACTACAGATCATGAAGTTGCGTCACCAATAATTTTCGATGGCGCGGCTTTGAGTACTGATTGTGGCAACCAGTGGTAGTGGGGATTTTTAGGGCTTCCACGAAGCAGAAACTGTATCAAAAACGCAAGACACAGAGTTTTACACCCTTTGGCTAGAAACTTTAGCCGTTATTAGAGTAATTTGTTGCCTCCATCGGGAAATTTTCCAGTAGTGAACAGGCTTGAGCGCGTTCAAGAGTACAAGCTGTCAATACACATCTACCACCTTTTTCGCTTATTTTGTAGGTCGCAATATCAGAAGCTAACAACACGTGTAAGAAGCTCGGATATCAGCTTTTATCGTTGGCTGACGCAGAAGAGGAACAGTATGTGACTTCAAGCATACGAAAAAATTTTGAGAGTTTTAACTCTCCTACGGCTGGAACGCTCGCGTACAAATTCTATTGGAAAATTGGCAGTGGTCACACAAGATACTATCAATTTTTCCACGACACCTTTGCCCAGAGTTTTCCGGACCCACTGTCCATTATGATCATGATGGGGGTTTACAAGAATAGTACCACGACCCAGTGGAAGTATGAAGTTGCGACTTATAATGATAAAGAGACAAATTTGATATGTCAGAGTGACTGCACAGGGAAAACAGGTACATGCAATCAGGTAGTTTCCATGAAATTAGTGTCACTGAATCTTCCTTTGCCACGTAAGGTGAGCACGGGCAATTTAGGACTACAGAACTGTATAGAACCATTTCTTTCCTCCTTACCAACGTATGCAAACTATCGGTGCTTTATATTTTTGTCTGAATTCCATCGAAAACACGTGTAAAATACGGTTAAGAAAGCATATGCTAAGACGATACGCTATTTGCTCAATTTACTTTGCAGTACCGGCGATCACTTCTCGACCTAGAGGTACACACAAAGGAAGAAAAATATCAAAGCGTCTTTCTAGTCACATGTGCGCTGCGCTTGCAAAATTTGTAGAAACAAAAGAAATTGCGAAAGACCAATTGAAGAAACCGCCCAGCGGATCAAGTGTTGGCGCCTGTGACTGGTACAACTGGGTCCCTTGCGGTATGTCACTTATTTCACTTTGCAATGATGCGGAAATCAACAACGAATACATATTTTACTCCACAGAGCAACCGTGCAAACGGTTTTCAGTACCTTCATGTTGATTTATCGAAGTAGCCTGTGCTGTTAGAACAGATTCTCCAATTTTTCGACAACATGCACACTCGCTCTCATCTTAGCTGTAGATGCAACGTTGGCCTTGACATTATCTGCTAAAAATTTTGGTGACAACCTTACTGATTGCTTTAATAAACTAAATATAATCCAGTCAACCGTATGGCGAATCTTTGATAAACAAGAATAGAGATTTGTGAATAAATCGTCAGAGCTAAAGGGGATTGGCGAACACTTGCAGCCAATTCAGGTTTGCCTTTGAGCTGTTCGGGCAAGTGTGAACAAGTGAAATCAAACTTCCGCCCAGCTAAGACGTCGTTTTTACCCTTCGGGCGCAGTATTCAATTCAACTGCTCGTAAAATGCAGCTAAAACTTAGCCTTTACGCTAAGTGAGAGCTAGCGCGAAGGATTCCAACGGAGACAATAAAAAAATTCATATACTGGTTTCTACTACCTCTGGATCCCTACGTAAGTTACTATGAACGGGCTGTCTGTAATTGACAAATGACGCAACTTTTGTTGGATGATTGGAACTCACTGCCAATGTCAATTTGCACACGATGCTATTTTCGAAATTAAGCAGTACTCTCGGCACCGCCCGCCATCGACAGTAAAGGATTTCTGTATAAGGGCGCTGCGACGTAAACTCTCGCCATTTACTAGACACTAGACACACAAGTGGCTCTATTATTCTGAAAATGAGTGACACGAGGCAGACCGTTCCTTGAAAAGTACAGGGCATTTCCCAAAAGACTACAAAGTTTTTGTCCAAACTCTAATTCAAGATGCAATGTCCTGCACACGTCGACGGAATTCATAGGTGTTTCGGCGTTTCTGGGTACGCCAGTGTACTATTAATAATGGGAGATTTTACATTGTTGTGGTGGCATTATTTATGGGAATTCAATCCAATAATTATTGCATGTTATGTTCCTTTACGTCTAAACAGACCTTAAGAATTCGGTGAATTCCTTATAGAGAATTTACGGGGGTAGCCAGAAGAACCTGGTATGCCGTCGAATTCGACGTTGACAAAGTATACACATATGCAAGGCCAACCAAAATCTGCGTTTTCGAGCTTCAATTATGCTTTTCAGCCCTTCAAATTATGCTTTTCAGTCCGCAAAGTTTTGCTTTCTTAATTTACAGGTTCGGCTGACTAAAATTTCGGATTTTTTAAAGAAATTTATATTAAATTTTCTTATTTGAACGCCGTAGAGGCCTCAAAGTAGGAATTAGCTTACTTTTACGATTTAAAAATGCCGCAAAAGGGCACCGATAGAGCTTAAGAAAACGATTTTCCAGAAATTACACACAATGTAAAATGTATACTGAGGGTAAACACGTTAAATATTACCGCACCTGTCATGGAAGTTACCAAAGGTCGCCGATTTGTGGATATTTTCGACAAAAAAATGACAAATTTTTCGAAAAATTCCTGTCAAAATCGCATTTTCTGCTTTTCCTGCCCTTTTTCGGCTATTTCTGCTTTTAATTTTAAAGTTATGCTTTTTCTGCTTTTAAAAAATTGAATAAAAACGGATTTGGGGGTTTCAAAATACGCAGATTCCGAATTATATAGCCATTCGGGGTCTAAAATCAGTTATGCTCACTTCTGCTTTTTCTGCTTTTGGTTGGCCTTGCGACATATGATTTAGATTCAGGTTCGTTTCAGTGCACGTAATTCATATTTTTTCGCACTATCAATAATCACCAACGTTAACCGCTTCGCAAGCGTTTTTAGAGTCACGAGCAGCATCTCCGCGTCACTCGTATGAAGTAGTCCTTGTTTACTTTATATCCTGAAATTTTTAAGCATTATTTTCTTACAAGTTTGATACAGGCTGCAGGCAGTAGAGTTTCGGTGGTGACACGTGGTAACAGAGAAGACCATGGAAAACTGCGGGGACCAGATAACTAGCTGTAAAAGTTTGCGTAGAATAAAATGGACGACGAAGTTTAAGGTGCCTTTTCGCAATTTAATAGCAGACAAAATTGCACCATATCGTTCATATTACCCTAACAGTTAAGTATTAAATGTAAGCAAAAATGAGGACCGAGGGAAGACACAATCTTTGGGTAAGCCGTTTCAATGCAGAAGGCCCTGAGCTTTGGGAGCAGAAGCAATCAGCTAGTGGTCCTGCAGGTACGCATTTGTGTTTTACATCTTTGGGTGACTCCCGACATTGTCGATGGAAATTTTGTATTCCATCCTCCCTCATCTTACTAAGTTATCCCGTACTGCATTGTTTTTTCTCTACTTTATCGCCATTTTTCTTCACGTTGTAGCATGGGTTGTCTGTTTCTGTTCCGTTGTGCTCACAGTGTTAGCACTTGAGTCCTGCAGTAGTACCGTGTGGTGCCCTAAGTTGGGACACTTTGTAGCTAAAAACCATCTTCTCCCCATTATATCTTTTTATTTACGACACGTGGGATCATGATTCCTGGCAGGAATAACGTCCATACATCGAAGCCTCTTGTTGCAAAAAACCAAGAATGGGGCAGCTTGTTGTACAAAGTTAGCACTAATTGAAATTAAGGCAACTCAAATTGGAAGGGTGCCCTAAGTCGGGACACCGAAGATTTAAGCACCGTTTGTCACGTCTGGCTTGTGATTATTACTATTTTTCGTGAAAAATGGCGTAACCTACACTGTGTATAGCTTTCTTTCCAGTTTTGCTCAAATCTATAGTTATGTGATTGCAATTAACACCATTTTAATTGTAATTACCAGCACCCAACTACCTAAAATTTTGGAACAACCTACTAAGAGATATTTCCGTAACTTTTGAAGGGTATTTAAGTAGTTGTCGTCAATAACGAGATTAAAAATAAAAAGAGTAAAACGCTTTCAGAAAGCTTGCGTTTGAACACATGTAAATACGTACTGTCCCAACTAAGGGCACTTTAATATAAAATCGAGATACATTTTTCAAATGCCTGCAGTACTTGTTCAAAACGACATATCTTCACCAAAACTCACAAACGAAAATTTGGGTCACCATATCCCTACGGAAGTGCCCGACGGAGGTCAAAGTTCTGGGGTTGGAGTGTAGATTGGTGGTCGAATTTGCTGCAAAGCTGTATTTCGAAGCTCCCACCACATGCCACTCAATGACTACCCTCATTCACTCGATGGAACATTTACTTTCAGCCTGCTATAGCCTCGCTAACGTGAGCGAAACCGCAAATGTCCCACCTTGACCTCTAGGGCCCTATCCAGGGTAAATTCAAGTGTCCCACCCTGTCATTGGCCAGGTGAGACCCTGTCGTCCAGGCCTGCCTTGTCCAGGAACCGGAAATGACCGTCACACCCGAAAAATTGCGTCCCACCCGAGTGTTCCACCCATCAATACCATATTATGTTACCATGTCAACATTTGAAAGTTGAAACATTAAATAAAACTATGCAAAATAAATGGCGCTTTGTTTGATTACATTGTAAACATAGTGTTTCAATTTCCTAACTGGCATTTGAGATCTATATACTATTAGCGCTAATCTTTTTCACTATGTTGGTTAACTCCTCCTAGACGGTTTGACGTACAGCGACGTA
>JAQFYD010001132.1:0-13444 GCA_034694225.1 Bourletiella hortensis
TTTGGATTGCTATTCAAATGGAATTGCGACTATAATTTAGGCAGTTACCACAACAACGGATTTTGTCTATCAAATGAGACAGGTGCACGTGGGAGGAAGAAATATTTGTTGTCATCTTGCGTGCATGATTGTATTGTTGTTCTCCTTGATACAATTTTATTAAACTGTCATTCATTCAAATATAAATTGTCATTATTGAGCAGATAAAAGATAGAATGATGATTCGCACCGTTGAATTTTTAGTACTGTCAAGAATAATAATAATAATTCATGGGTGGGGATTGGCCATCGCTAGGAAGTATGATAGGGTAGGGAAAGAAGGGAAAAAAATTATAATCGGGAAGAAAAAGCTTAGAAGAACATGAGGTGTTTGCATGATGATGATTATAAGTGCATACATGAATTAGTGTTGAAGGGTGGTTAAGTGGAAGGGTGACAGCCAGAAGAAGAACATTAGGGTTGAAAGGCAAGCAAGCAAGCAGGCAGGCAGGCAGTCTTGTGTATAAGCTGAAGAAGGGATGGAATTCATCATGTGTGTGTAACCGGCAAGAAAACAGTAGTGAGAACGTGTCCGCATGTTATGAGACGGTAAAGGACGGAAAGTAACAGGATCGTGCTTCCACGAATGTCAAAGTGTGACTGTCTCTGGAACTGGTTTAGAGAAAAGTTATAACAGAGGACGGGGACGAGGACAACGAAGACGGAGACAGTCCTCGGTCCTCCCCTGTATATATGTATGAGATGAAGGTTTTGGACTGAATTGTATTATTATAGTAGGTGTATTACAAAAGGATAAAAAGAGGGTAGAAAGACACACATATTTCTGTAGAAAATACTACGCAGGCTTGTTCTTACTACAACTCACGTTCATAGAGGAGACACTCACATAAAAAAATACTACTTCTACTACTACTACTACAGAGGACACAAATCCTTTCTTCTGGATCGACGACGACGACTACTACTACTTTACTACTGAAACTGCTTCTGCTACTACGACTACTACTACTACTGCATACTCCTTTTATATGTGATTTGGGGTTTCACTTTCACAAGGCTGTGACATATATTTTTCATTCATAAAACTTTCCGTCTCTTCCTACCCCCTAAATCCGCATTATTCCTGCCGGATCTTTCCACGATTAAACTACCGGATCCACTTCCGATTTACGTTACTCATTTCACTCTTGCCTTTTTTTCATTCCATCCCACGTACGTAACTGCATAATAACGTTCATGCTCATTTTTACAAAGGCTCTTACGTATACGTATAGCGGCAATAGGTTCACATAAAGCGATTGTGCATATAGATAATAATGAGTTTTTGCTCCTCTTGCCCAGTAACCTGATTTGCAAAAAGTATTGCGTGCAGTTCTTCTTTTTGCTTTTCAGAATCGATTGCATGGAATGCATGAACAGAACGGAGAGGAGGAGGCGGTGGAAGAAAAATATGTGAGGATTAGATGGATCAAGGAAAGCGGGGGAAATTTTGCTCAAGAGAAAGAGGCACAACAGAGGGTGAGGGGCAACATCGGTATTGCCCGTATTACTACCCTCATGGGGTTGTTCCTGTTTATCTTTGATACTTTATATGTACATGCCGGACCGGGGAAATTCCAGGACTTTTAGAGAGAAGAAGAAGAAGAAAAGGAGGAAGTTACATCGTAAACGGTCAAGTACTTCTTCTGATTTTATTTCCTCTTGAAGAAATACACAAGCTGACGGGAATGGATGTCCGAGGACAAATTCTGTCTTGTCACCAGCGCTGACATCTCCAAACGTGGCCTTTTCAATTTCAGCTTCATAAAACCCCACGGGATCATGGCCTTTTCACGTTCGGGCTTTTCACGTTGTTGATGGAGCTACAGAAAATCCTATGAAGCTTACGTTCTACACACAGAAAATTGCTTACATTCCCAACGGTGATGAAATATTCTAGGAGGAGAAGGAGGAGCGGTATAAAGCAGTATTAGTAGTAGCATAATGGTTTCCTTTCTGAAGAGATGTTCTTAACCTTTCCAACAATGCAGGACTGCAATGCTGCAATAAGATTGCCGGTGGTGGTGGAAATTACGAAGAATTAAATAGACAAGGAGAATTAGGATAAACCGCAATTTACACAGGCATACATTCATGTAATACATAAGAAACAATGCATGAATTTCGGCTGGCCTAACGCTAAAATCCTAAGGGAAGGATTGAAATCAACCGTGTAGTTAATGATTACCTTAACTGCTCAGCCCCCTCTGAGCCATGATGATGTCTGTGTATATATATTCTTTCTTACATAATATACTTTCAAGTGTACACGCATGTAAGTAAGTACTACCCACACACACACACACACCGTTACCACTATTACTACTACTTACAGCCTCCAGCGCTATTTCATTCTCTAAAGTTGAAAGTATAAGTGCAAAAAATTCCAACTTACACATTATTAACTTGCCTTGGGTATGTTTCCTTGCTTGCTGTATGATGCGTATGTGTATGCGTCGGCTGTTTGTATGTGTGAATCTTCACTTGTACGTGCTTGATTATACGTGAAAAAATTAAGTCTCGGCCGGGGTGTAATATAATGGAAATGCATTCACCTTATTACTTATTTGGTGCATAGAATAATAGTAGTCCCGAGTGGAGCAGAGCGCCGAGTGAGTCCTGCCACGCGACAAAAACTGCACCGTGAAATCAACATGAAATCTAGAAATTGAAGATTGTTCTGGCATCATCATCATCATCACCGTCATCGTCATGGTCTTTCACGTGCACATCACCGTCATTTATTTCCTTCCGTCGTCGTCGTCATATTATTCATTCCTTTTATTATTATTCATTATTACTATTACATTACAACAAGAACTGATTCAGGTTATCAACAAGCTGCTACTACTTACTTACTTACTGCAACGTACAACTACTACCACTGCTAATTATTATTCCAGTTCAGGCTCATCATCTCAGAATTCATTAAACTTGCCTTTCCTCTCCTGCCAAAAAATCTAACAAGCCAAAGAAGAAAAATTCAAAGACTAAACAGGATACATGTCACATGTCTATGTTTCTTAAGTAGTAAGGAGCTGAACGGAGCCTTGGCATTTACGAATAACAATGATAAACGTAAAGAGTAGTAAGTAGAGAGCGAGTATAGAGAAAAAGAAAAACAAACTTATAAATGGCTGGAAGGTGTCCATAGTTAATCTGAGTTTGGAAAAGAAAAAGTAGAAGAAGAAGAGGTGTGTGTATTATACAGGTTGAAAGACAGAAGGAGTGAGAGTAAGAGAGAGAGAGAGAGAGAGAGACTGGGAGCGTGATTAGACATTCGTTAGCTGTTTGTTAAAGCTCATGTGGAAAAAATAATATATTATTATTCTTTATGCCGAAGGAAGAGCATGTCTATGTCTATGTGAGTGTGTGTGTGTGTTTATAACGAAGTCTTGTCTGGGGCGGAGACATAAATATATGTATCGTAGTTTTACAACATATTTTTTGTCTTTTGACACATAACTTTAGGAGGACTGTTTCTTTCCCGTCGTCAGAATAAATTCAGGTTTATATTGCAATGACTATAAGGGAGTCATCTTCTTCTTCTTCTCTGTCTGACTGACTGACTGCCTGAACTGCTACATCTCATGGCTGTGTCGAGATGCTAGTCAGACATGCACACACACAAACACACACACATGCTTGCGACTAAAGGTGAAAAGGAGTGCGGTAGAAAAAAAATTCATCTTCACACACAAGACAACAAGACATTCCAAATGTGAAAAGGTAGGAGTAATAGTAATAGTGAGAATGAGTTTGTAGCTATGCAATGCATTAGTAGTAAGAAGGAAGGAAGGGACAAGGAAAATGATGACCAGGACGGAGATGAGGACTGCATCATGAGATAGAGAGAGAGAGAGTGCGGGTAGAAAGAAAATAAGGAGATGAAGGTAAAATAATAATAAAAAACAAAAACTCATTATAAAGTGTATATATATTGTCGGCAGAGTAATATTCTCGTAATTTTTTTTCTCCTTATACACATCCACACACGCGTTTATGTACGCACACACACACAACATACACAACAACTCCCTTGTCTCTCCTTTTGCTCCTCCTGCCGTTTCAAGTCCGAAGAATAAGAAGAAGAAAGAAACTATCCCCGTCCATCGGTCGTCTTGGTCGTCGTCGTCGTCGGTCCTTTGAGAAGCAAGCCGAGTTATGGTATGTATGCATGTCAGAGCCTCTTCTAAGGTTGACGAAGGAGGAGGGAGAGAGAGAAAGAAAAAAAAGGAGAAAATAATGACCTTTATATATAACGACCTTTTTTAATACGCTCATCCACCTATGCAGAGCATAACTTCTTCTATGAGGACTACGACGACTACTAGTTCTATTACTTGTATTATGGAACAACTTCTTGAGGAAATTATGCCCAGCACCTTATAACCTCCATCATCATCATCATCATGGCCAAGTCCCTCCATGTCCTCTATCTCACTGTCTTCTCTTTTAACATTGGTAACAACATGCTGGTAGTAGCAGTTGGTCCTCCACTTGTGGCACACGGAGGAGCAGCAAGAAGCATCATGAATCTAAAGACATGTCTTTCATTTTTTCTTCACCATCATTTTCATCTGTGAGTGAGATGAGCTATAGGAGAGCATGATCCGTCGTCTCTATCATAGTTTGTCTTCTTCTTCTTTAACTTGTTATATTATATAAGCCATACATTCATTCTTTTCCATAGTATAATAATGTGATCCGACCTACGCTCTCTTTCCCCGTGGGATATCCTTTGTACACTTTTCACATTATTTGTGTATGACCAGAAAGCTCACCGGTCAAATAATAATAATCTTCTCTTTTGGTCTCCTTCACTGTTTATAAATAATAATCTTACTATGGGTGCCATGCTATGGCATGCTACGTAAGGTAGAGAGAGAGAGAGAGAAAAAATAGTGTCCGTCGGCTAAAAAATTGTGTCAGAAGGAATGGCCTGTCCCTACATAATAATGATCATTCCTGTAGCTACATATTTGTTCATAGATATGCTCACACGGGACAGTTATTAGTTATTGTTACCACTCAGTCAGTCAGCAAGGCTGCAGTATAGTAGTTATACGTGCGTAATGAGCGTGAGTAACTTTCGGATGCTTTACTCTGTTGATGAGCTTTTTACGTCGCACATGAAAAAAAATCCAATTTGTGTTCCAGCAGACTTATACCTTCTCTCTCTCTCTCTCTCTCGCTCTAACTTTGGTAGGTAAGGTTAAGACTATAATGCTGTCACTTGTTTTTTTTCTAGGCCCATTTCCAGCCAACTTTCTCATTTTGTCCTGCCGTTGAAGACTGAAGAGTGAGCAAGAAGAAGAAGATGATGAAAAAGAAGACAAATGTCACGAGCGAGCCTTTGAGTAAAAAAAGGTGGTGGTGCTGTGGCTATCGGGACTGAAGATGGAATCAAAACATAATTATTATTTTCAGTTTTGTTTCTTGTTCTTGTTCTTCTCAAGTGAAATGAAACGCTGCCGCCGCTCATATCAACCTTCATGACAACATTAACAGACTTAAATGGGTACTTATTGTGTATATTGAAGAATTTTTTGGGAAACTGAGGGCAAAGTTGGTTATTTGGGAGTATTATTAATAGTGTATGGATGATTATTATTATACTATGTGGTTCCTATGTGTAACTACATTAAAGGTGCTATTTAAGATTGTAAAATGGAGAAATGTAATGGTCCCTTTCTCATCCTTTTTTTTCTTCCTTTCTTTTTCGGCACTCGTCCCATTGTTGATGCACAGCAGGGGAAAAAGGCTCCTTTTTCTCTGGCTAATTATTGGGGAAAACTGGGATGTCTTTCAGTCCCATAGTAGTAGTAGTCGTCGTTTTGTCCCTTTCATCATCCATATCATGAGCGCACACACATAAGAGGAGAAACACATAAGGGAATGTCATATGCCTCAAGAAATTTGTAACGTATGAATTATTATTTGTAACCAAATCATTACATGCCCACTCCATTTATTATTATACACTCACTCCTCCAGATGTTCCTTCCATTGCTCTGGGCTGGTACGGAACGAATCGGAGGTTCATTTTACACAAAAATTAAACAAGGAATACAAAAGAATGATAGTGAAAACAAGGTAAGTAGAATTGCTCTTCTTGTCGGTCTGTATACTATACTTGCTATACCTTAATGATCTTTTGGTCCTTAAATTTTTGTCTGGCTCATAATTTGTAGGAAGTCTAATGTCGCCATAGCAGTCATAACTTATGGGGTGAGAAAAGAAAAAAAGTGACGGTGATGACGATGAATAAAAGTTATTAAGTCAGACGACGGGTGACACAAACACACATGCTATTGAAGATCATGCCGCCGCCAACATTGTTCCTTCGCTACCACCGTCAATCATTTACCAGAAAATTCATGAATTTTTTTCCTACAAATATGTACGTAGACCGAATGAACACGAATAACAACAAAGTAATGCTCCTTGAGACAAAAATGACTGGCTTTTTGGTTAAAAATGATGATGATATGCCGATTATAATAGTAATAATAATGGAACTCGGGTCATACATAATGACACTATCTTGCTCGAGTTCCGCTGGAGAAATGCAACGTGAGAGGGGGATTTATATTGAGAAAAATCATTGGGGGGATCCCATAGAGACAAAAAGACCAAGGCAACTTTGATACATATATTATGAGGACGGGAAAAAATCAGGTCTGTGGGAGTTTTAGTGGGGCACTAACGTAATATATTGACAGAATATTTATGGCAGGGTACGGCCTCTGGGAAATTATATACATTCATCCGTGGACCTATACACTCCATGGCACGCACAATAATAACACCAAACCCCGTCCTTCTCAGTCTTCCTCATCGTCTGTAGCTATCACATCGCGTACACATGTAACAGAGCTATGACAAGATCATATGTGAG
This sequence comes from Bourletiella hortensis, assembly GCA_034694225.1. Taxonomy (NCBI): domain Eukaryota; kingdom Metazoa; phylum Arthropoda; class Collembola; order Symphypleona; family Bourletiellidae; genus Bourletiella; species Bourletiella hortensis. The sequence continues at coordinate 6,941 of JAQFYD010001132.1, forward strand.
ATGAAATTTTGTTATTATTAAAAGCTTCAATTTAGTGGTAGTAGTAGTAGTTGTTGCGGTCATGCGTTTTTCCATCTGTGTGAGAGTAAGTGAGTGAGCGCGGGTATCCACCTTTATAATATGTGTTATTGGGTTGGAAAATATTTTAATTTTAGACTCCCTTTTGCCCCATAATAATAAGAGTCTTCCACTTTAATTACGTATGAGTTACACATACACGCAACAGAGTAAGTCAATCCTAAGAATAGTAGTCGTAGTGAGTCGTATCATCCTCTTCTTCTTCTCTTTCTGTCTGGAACCAAAATCCCATATATTAACCTAGGGACAAAGGGAGCGAGAGTGAGAGAGAGAGAGAGAGATGGCTTTGACTTGACCCTTATACCTTACCACGTGAGTCTGTAGTGTATCCTACAACTATATAGCAAGCAACCCCCCATAAAGGTTTGAAAATGTTCAAACCCTCAAATTTCCTAGCCAACTGATTGGCATTTAATTTAAAAGAAACAAAAAAAAATTATGTACGAAATAAAATTGGTAGGTACACTACTACTAGGGTACTTGACTACACTATTGGGTTCCTCCATCATCGGATGAGAGAAGGACTACACACTCACTTATTCTCTCTTTCAGGGGAGTCATCATATTTACCCCAGTGATAGATGAACAACATGAAAAATATTGTAACTATACAATAAGACGAAGAAGATAGAGTGAAATAAATTATAAAAATAGTTGCTGCTGCTCCTAGTTGGAGCATCCAGGAGGATATTATTTTCATTATGGCCCTTATCATATGATATTGTACATAAGGGTGTCTCCCTTCATACCTTTCTACTGCGGTCCTATATGATCATCACCATCATCATCACGGTACCCTTAAGGCTCTATAATAATAGCCACATACTACTACTACTGCAATATCTATACACCAAGAAGACGAAGAAGCAAATGAAGCAACCTTTGGGTGCTTATATAGCCATAGTAGTAGTAGTAGTAGTAGTAAACTACAGACCATAATAACATGGTTTTAATTTTTTTTCTACCTAAGGGACAGAGCATGCGATCATTCTATATACGTCTCCCCATCATCTGACATGTAATTATAGCTTCATACCTTGTCTTTAGGTTTAAAAACGTCCTTAAAGGACCTCTTATTCCTCCACTTACTTTCATCCCCTTCCTTGTCTTATGGTCCTCTCGTCAACTCTCCTCGCTGTATTACTTTCTATCTTTTTCCTTAAAGTAGCAACTTATTCTTTATCATATGGTTATTATTTTTTTCGTATTATATATTATATAATCCTGTGATATAATTTTTCAAAAAATTTCAGTCCTAATACTAGACACAAGGAGGAGGGGGGACTATATCAATTTTTTGATTTTTTCCAACCTCTGTGTGTGTACTATTGCCGCGCAGAATATATATTTTCTGTAACGTTGGAGTAATGCACTTCACAGGTGGGTACCTTCAGGGGGTCCTTTCAATTTTTTTCTGTAAGAGAATAGACATTTTTTATATTTTCCAAAAAGGTGCAGCCTGAAATTTTTCCGGATAGTTTCACATATGCTTTCATATTTATGTGTGTGTGTGTGCGTAGATTATAATGTGCACTTGAAGAAGAAGAAGTAACAAGTAGCAGCTACATGGAATCCCTCTGCTGGTTTTGTATCCCTTTATAAATAGCAGCAACAGATTACACAGTTCGGGATGACAATCTTGTAATTATTTAATTCTAACATGTGAGACGCTCTTTATTATTCCCTTTTATTATTATTATGGGGGTAAATAATAAAATATGATGAAAAAATCTGTTGGAGTGAGCCACGATTTCATGCTTTTTTATTATAACATTTTACATGACAACGGCACACCGGACGTTTTCTTTTTATCATTTTTTCTCTCCATACTTCATACTAAGTACACCTTAGCTACATAAAGCCGTCTTTCTCCAGTATAAGGGACTCATACATAATAATGCAATTATCGACAATAAGTAAGCAGCAGCAGCAACAGCAGAGGTAAATAGCGTATTATGCGGCTAGAATGACCGTTTTTGTCCAGCAGTTCAGTTTCACAATGAGCCTTAGCTATTTAGTTCCAGCTACCATGACTCTCTCTCTAACTCTTTCCAAGACTCACTTTGTTGTACGATTAGCATATTAGTATGTGGTCAGAATAGATTAAAGGAATGTGTAGACACTATGAAAGCTACTGAATTTAATGTTGATTTCATCCTTGCTGCCGTTGCTGTTGTTGTTTTTATTATTTTTGACAGTAGTAAAAGCAGACTAGTATATGTCTTTTAGTGTGTGTGCGCCTGTGTGAATGTGTAGAGTAGCTCAAAAGTGGCAAGATGAAGGTTGTTAAAATCAAGTGACGAATTCACATATAAGCTGTCGACTGGGATTTGTATTATAAATGCGACAGCTTGTATGAGGTGACGGTTTAGATAATAATTATTTGTGTCTCAAGGTAGCAGTAACAAGTAATAAACGAGTCAACTTGTTTGAATGGTACAGAACAACAAGAAGAAGAATAGAGGAGGAGGGGGTTAAGGAAATTTGTAGGGAAAAAAATTATTATATAGTTCCTCTCTTGTCCTTGTGTGCACATGACTCTTTATGCAAGTTAAGCAGGGGAGTTTACTTTGTTGTAGCTAACTTTATTATTATTAAGTGAAAGACCATGCTTATCATATAGTAAGAAGTAGCATGAACATACAGCGTTTGTACACTAACTAGCTCACTTGCTTTAAACTATGATAATAACGATGGCCCTCCTCTGCTATGCTTGTTGTCATGCAAAATAAAGAGAACGCTAATTGCTCCAAAACTGCCTTCGTCTCTCACTTGTGAGCCGTGCGGGAGTAAAAAAGACGACAATTTAGACTACGGTATTGTCATTCATATTAGCGGGAAAATGGCTATAAAATAATAGCATGGCATATAATAATAAAAACAGTGGAATTGTTGCAATCATAATGAAGCTTGATTATCATACAGTGTAAAATTAACCACACCACGGCAGCAGTGATGTATAGTGAGCGAATCGAGGCTAATATTACACATTATGGTTGAGCTATTTAAAAAGTATAGTCACATTATAATATAGCAGCCTAAATGTGTTGAAGGAATGGATGGTGATGATAAAAAAAAGACAAAAAGGGAACAAGTAGATGAAAGGAGCGACAGTATGAGAGAGAGGACAAAAGAAGACTCCCCTGGAGAGATTTCCTATTGAAACCACACCTGTTGTCATCATGTCATCATCTCTGTAGTGTCCTCTTATAGGTCCTCTTCTGTCGTCGTCGTCTTGGTCGGTATTTCACAAAAAAAAGTGACAAAAACAATGTTTCCGCAGCGCACACGCTTCTTTCCAGATATGAAGAACATGACGACGTGCACTATTACACTTCTCCTCAAGCAGTCCATTCCTTCAGTTATGTACATCAAGTACTATTAAGCTACAGTAAATCTATAAGGGTCTTCTAACTAATTTTTCTTCCTCTCTGACCATGCGGCCCTATACTACGCCTGTCGTCGTTTTTCTTTTAACCATCACCCTTCATCTGATGTCCCTCTGTTTTGCAGCATTGAACCGCATTCTAATGACAGTGTTGCTAGCAGGACAGCAAGTTGGAACATGTTATAAGGAAAGAAAAAAGGTAAGCAGGCGGCCTTATGAGGATGTTGCTGTGGCGGCTGTACTACACAAGAGGAGCATCCAGGATCCTTTCGGTCTGTTTTTGTGACAAAAGTAACAGTTTTCCTCACAGCTTCTCATCTCCGTCTCTCTCTCTCTCTCATCTCTAGAAAAATTCCAATTTTGTAACTCTTGTGTATAATTTTGCCATAATTTATGTTTTTCACTCTCTTCTTCTTACCTCCGATATGTTGGCTTTTTTTACACCCCCTTTAAAGCCTTCATCATCATCATGTTCCATAGCAGGGCATGGACGGATGGATGCGGATCTTTATGAAAGTCGTGTCTGTCCTTTTCTTATTCTTTCTTTTCTTTATACTACATTTAGTCAACCTCATTATCAATATGTCAGCAGGTAATGTAACACATGGTGGGGAGGAATATATATTCTCTGTCATGTCTATCCCGCCGCAACTTCAATAATAACAATCCTTCCAGCTCAAATTATAATTAAAAATTTGACATTTTTTACATTACACATGGCCCTCATACAAAAGCCTTTTTTCCATTCTATAAAGTAGCTTAGGCTGCGGGGTTTGACGTCTGTAGAAATTTGTGTCATTTTTAACAAGACCTGCGACTGCTGCTGGTGGGACTGATAGCCAGTTGGCTACATGGGGAAGAAGGAGATTTAGCTTGTAATGAGAAATATGGAAGGAAACAAATAGCCTAATTTTTTGATGTCCATTATTATTACCTTTTTACCAAAACTCAGCTGACTGGAACCTACTACTATAGTAGTATTGGAAGGACCGAGCTAACCTTGTTGGGATATGTTGGGGTAAAAGAGGCAGATGATGTTCATGATGATGATGACTGGAGCACGACGGGAAGGCATGTATGAGGAAAGAAAAATAAAAAATTCTCCTCACACTTTCCAATCTTAGATCGTAGATTCCCATCAAAATTGATTTTTTTCCACCACAGATACCACAGGGAAGTATGATTTATATGAAATGATCAAACATTAGATCCCGTCATATTCGTCAAACTGGAGGGATAAATCGGATAAAATTTATATATATTTTTTTCCTTTCCCGGCTCTTCCTTCCCCTCTGAAAAATACGAGGATTCTAAGGTAATAGCTATAACTTCTATTGCTCTCCTTGTTGGCTTCCTAATACTAAGGTTCGTGTTAGTCTGGAAATTCTGATGGCACACACACGTTTCATAGCATTATGACACATCCATAAGGTACACAAACTCGCCCGCTGCTAGGTATACACAAGAGAGATGTCTAATGCTGCATGAAGTAAAAGAAACGAAGCATATCCTTCAAATTTGCCAAAGTCAAGAAATAAATGTATGAGCCCGTCTAGAAAGATCACATTTTACAGCAAATCACTTTGTGACAGCATTATTGCCTCGATGTACAAAAGTATAGCAACACATAGTAGTGGCAATCCCATCATGTTGTGTTTAGGGGTAAAAGTTTCTTCCTGGGCCATTCTGAAATGCTCTTAGATGGGTTGGACAGCCTTGTTGGCTTCAGCCCGGTTTAATTACACTTTGGAGCTCATGCTAAGGCGCTTTGTCACTCTAGTTTTCCAGGCTGATCTTGCGGTCGGAGTAACACATATAATGATGAGGAGGATTGCAAAGAACCCTCGGCAGTATCTATGTGGCACATATGTGTTAGCTTTACGTGCTTAGTGTCAGGGTGGACTGCTAATGCCATCACAAGTACTACCTCGTGAGCACAGGACATATGTAGCAAATTGTTGATAGTGATTTCATTTCGAGTAGTATAGGAGTTAGTACTGGAGGAAAAAAACAGTAAAGTGAGAAGTGGTGGAAATCAATATTGAAGAGTCGATAGAATGTGAGGCTGAGTGCGTGCATGTGCCTTGTGAGAAGTTAGTGTAAGGACGATGACGACGAGGAAGAAAAGACGGAAATTGCATTTTGACCGTCGTCCTGCAGCATTCCCCTAGAACACACCCGGCTTTTCAAACTCTCTTTTTCTTCTTCCCGGAGTGACCTGACGACATTCCCTCTCACAGTACATACCTCCTAGTCTGTCAGCATGTTGGACGTTAATTACAGTCATTTCAGTCAGCCATGTACTATTTGCTTTGGCTAATAATCCATGGTATAAAAACGGCCGAGGATTTTTTCACACCTTGTTTTATATGTGTATGTAGCTACGATACGCTTCATTGCGTTGGTTCTACTATGACCACCATAGGCCTACCACAAGATAATATTTCATTAGTGAGGAAGAATGTGAAAAAAAATTAATTTACTTGGGAGCAAAAACAAGGATTTGTGTAAGTATGTGGAACATGTAGCCATACATGCTAGTAGTACGAAGGATGAAATATTATGGCTGGGTTAGTTTAGCTAGCTATGTCTGTTATAAAGAAGGGAGGAAAAACGTGTGTTCCGGATTCTGTAGGGAGGTCGGTTTCGGAAAGACAGTCGATTTGCAGGAAGAATTTGCCATCCCCTAGTAGTATTCTCCAGCTATCGAAATAGCTAATCCCTCTATCCTCTCTCTCTCTCTCTTTTTCCTGTGTTCTCACTCACTAACGCTCACTTGTCTCCTGACACTCAGGGAAAAATTTCTTCCTCCTGTCCAACCATGTGAGGGTCTGTACATCCTATGTGTGAGAGCTTTAGCTGGAGTAGTAAGTAAGCAAGCAACTGAGAGAGAGAGAGAGAGAGAGAGAACACAGACAAAAAAGTGTAATTAGTGGTCTCTTGATGACCCAAACCAAAGCGGTTCGTCTTTATTTTCTCCCTTTTCCTTTTAACCTGAACTACTTGGGCAGAGACCTTACCTCCTGAGAATCACTAGC
>JAQFYD010001133.1:0-13443 GCA_034694225.1 Bourletiella hortensis
TGTAGCAAACTTCTTGTAAAATTAGTAATACCATGATTGTAATATTGTTGACTATACTGTGCCATAGGTTTTAAGTATCTTATGTATTCAGGATAAGGAAGACAGTGTTGACAGACAGAAGAAAGACAAGGGATTGTATTGATTGATGGAAGTTTTGCAATTATGCCCAAGTGCCGATGGTAATGAAAATACATGCGGATTCTTAACCATGCCTTTGTAAACACGATTCCGCGTAACGTATTTGATTTACCGAAAATCCCTCCTTAGACATACATGAAAATGTTCACAAAATCACCAGAAATAGTGAAAAAAGGCAGCACTTGTAAAAATTGAAAATTTTGACGGTCAGTGTAAAATTTTAGAATGTCCCGTATTACGCCTTCTCGTGACTGAAAGGCTTGTTTTATTCACGCCTCCAAGTTAGTCGACGGTTCTGAGACCTGTACAGTATGGAGTAATTTTAATATCCAACTACCTGGTTTGATATGTTAAGAATGAGCAACAACAACGTGTGTAGGCGTTCAAAAAAGACTGCCAGCTAAATTTTTAATAATTGCTGGATATATATTATTCTTTCAATCAGCTGTCGTGTCGTAGTAGATTATGAGCACACTGAGGCGATGATAAGGCCAAGCACGTGCGTCGAAATGTTTTGACAATAATTATTATACGTGGGTCATCGTCCCTCTGTTCAGTTCTTTCTACTTGATTAGCTGACAATAAACGAATGCAATGTATTTTCTTGACCTGGACAATGATCACAGATATGACGGAACACAAGAACTGAATTGTGTGTGACAAAGGGAGGACTCAAACTAGCTAATTAGTTAAGGTTTGAAAATAATCTATGTGTCAGCTATAAAATATTGTCATAATTACGCGATATTTTGTGTAGAAAAATGAGTACGACAATTTATAATAAACTTTTTGAGAAATTCCTTATACTTGTTGTTTCGTCACTTCTTAATTTCACTTCCTTCCTCGGGGTTCATTGTTTTTCACGATTACAGAAGTAAGTATAGGAGCAAGCTCCTACGTTCTTTTTTGATCATGAGCCTTGTTAGGTCATTACCATACCAATATCCACGTTTTCCCATGATTCACCATAAATAAAGTGATACAGTGACAGCATTCTTTTCGCTTACGAATGAAAGAGCACATTAAATTAACATGTAACATTTTTATTCAAATGGCAGGCTCGACTGATAATTATAATGATAACGATCATTATAAATCGCATCGGAATAATTGAGCGGCGGAAACATAACCTGACGATACTTGATTGGACTCCTCGATGCAAACTGATGCCCCTAGGTATTTAATAGTTACTGATTTATAAAATGACGTAAAGCACGACTTCAACTAGGTAGCAGATGGTTCATTTTCATTAACAGAATCACTATTAAGAACGGATATAACAAGATCGAATTTTATAACATAAGTTGTACCGGTACAAACAGCTAGGATGTTAGCTAAAACTAAGCACTTCATGTTATTTCACTGGGAGCAGGGCCTCAGACCAATCGCAAACAGCACAATGAGTAACAATAAATTAAAACAGTTATTTATCAAAGAAGATGAAGGTCGCCACGAGAAATTTCTTCCCATACAGCGGTTCTTGATGCATTGTATATTTACACACTTGTGAACAACCACAACAGGCTAGCTGACCGGGAGACGAGTTATTTAAGCGTAAGTCATAGTTCACGCAGAGTCACCCACTTTAAGGTCACTGAGGGCATTACTTAGAGCAGAGTCACCTGAAAACGATGAAGATAAAACTAATCAGTATGAACTTCAACCAAACAAGTAACGGGAGATTCTCTTCTACTTACCAGCTAAATGCTTGTCGTTTGATCCTATTTGAGAATTTACTGATTCCCAGTTTATGGATTTAATATCCTTAAATACTTTACCCGAGTAGATTTTTGACATTTCTGATCGTAGAAATTCTGGCAGGGGATGTGGAAGACTATTTATTCTGTAAAATTCAGTGTTAAGATATTAAATTTATGCTCATTTAATGAAGTTTGGAACAAAAAGGTATTCCTTTACCTAGTGATGATATAATCCTGGAAATTTGATAGGAATTGATGCAGCTTCGCGTTGGATTCATCAATTTTCACTGCCCTCTTTATACTCTGGAGCATTAACAATGGTTTATCTGCAACACAAAAGAAATACACAATATTGTCAACACTGCAGCTGAAAATCTCACTACGCAATAAAGTGCTAAAACAGCATCAAGCGCACTTTTCCGGCTGTAAATCTCGTAGGCTAATAGATGAGTGTCAATTCTATTGTATGAAAATGACTGTAGAGGCTGCAGAAATCTTATAGCTTCCTGTAGCGGATCAGATGTTGATGCCAACTTCTCAGGAAGAAGCTCCTCCGGAGGTGGTGGATGATTTTCTCCATCTTCTGCTGCATTTTGCTTTGACTTCAGATGATGTTCTTTCTTTTCAGCAGCTTCTTTGGCAGCCTGAAAGATGAAACAGCCATGATTGTCATACTAAGCTACTGCGTGATTTCGTCCTTTTGAATATAACAATGCTCAAAATAGGTACATACTTGTTGCTCCATCTCAAGTTTTTTCTTGGCCTTCCTCTGCTTGTTCTTCAACTTCTTCAAATCAGCCGGTGACATATTATCTATACACAAAAATTTATCACATGTCAGTATGCTCCATTTTTTGGAAGAATTTTACATAATATGGAATCGTAATTCAGATAATTATAATTGAAATCATTGTTTTTCATACGGATCTATTGGAGATAATATAGCCATCATGATAGTTTTTAACGCATAAACGACCTTAAAGCTACAAGTGCTTGAATTCAAACTTACCAGTACTGGCTTGCTCGTCCGTAGACTGGTTCTTGAGAGGATGGTCATACAAGTGAAGATATACCTCAATAGCACACCTGAGGACAAAAAATGACAGAACGATAATATATCGGGTTTCCTGAAACTACAGGAACAATCATCTTCTCGAGTCCCTCGCGTCACAGGGATATGAAGCTGGAACTCTGTGACTCTTGAACCACATGCAGGAGAAAGGAGCTCAAGAACTTACTTGGCTGCTTTGAAATAGAATGGATGAGATCTTAACACATCTTCCAGGCGGAGAAGTTGGACGTATGACCTCAGAGTCATCTTTCGCAGACAATAGGTATGAAAGTCATACTGGTCATCAATGATTTCGTTGAAATGCTAAAATACGAAATAAGTAAACATACACATTACCATTAGCATGAACTGTGACATGATCGTAATAAATCACAACGAGGTTTATACTGACCCTGTCCACTTCATGACACTTCTTCAAGGCTTCTCCCCATTGCTGCGTACGTTGATACGCGAGAGCACATTCAGTCTGGAACCACATACACTGCATTTCGTTCAGGTTGTCCAGAGGGGTGGCTCCTTCCTGAAAATAGTAAATCAAAACACTGTCAAGTTCTGATTAAAGGTAAGGGCTCGAGGTCTTTGACTTCCACTCACCCTTGTGAATTTACCACAAACTGCCGTGGCTTGTTCCACATCATTGGCCCGCAGGAAGTATTTGGCGCATTTTGAGTTAATATACCGATCTGCCGTATCAAGTTCACGAGCTTCGTCCATCCACTTAGCTGCTGACACCAAGTCACCCATGTGTTTATATATCTTCGCTTTACACATAAACAGTTCTATCAACGTTGGTGTGTGATCAATAGCTTTGTCGATGTAATTCATTGCAGTTTCGTGTTGTCCTAAGTGGTTGTAGTGCTGCGCTAAGTAGTAGTATGCCCAAAGAAGAGCTGAAGCTGGTGCACTTTTTTCTTCCTCTTCTACGAAAAAAAGCCATGACAGATTCGATAAGACCAAACGAACATAACAACAGTTGGGTTGGGGAACAGATGGTTTTACTTCTTACCTTCGAAATAACGCGAATAATCTCTTAACTGAACGACCATTGATTCGACTAGTTTTTGTATAGCAATAACTTTGTTGGGATCTTTATACAGAGGTCGGAGGTCGGTAAATAAAGGTGGGGCTCCTTTGGTCAAGGCAGCTTCAACGTAAGGCCTCAGATGCGTCAAAAACTCTTCCCCCGCAGTGCACTCCAAGATCGTTCGATTCGGGAGGCCCATCTTACCCGGATTTTTGGAGAACTGACTATAAAGCTTCACCTTCATTTCCTTGTTATTCTCGATTCCTAGTGCCTTTTCTAGCCCGTGATAGTAGGCAGAGTTATCTGGGTTCGCCTTTATGAGCTTACGGTAAATTTGTTCTGCCAGCTGATTCTGTCCCGTCTGAAGGTATAACTTGGCTGATTAAAGAACGACACGAAATTTTCGAATTAGACCACAATAGCTCACGTATGCTATAAAATGCCCAAACATAAATTCGTAGTACTCACCAAGGGTTTCATTATAAGTGGTCTTATCGCATATGTGACTTGAATTATCTTGTAAATGTTTTACAGCACTTTCGAGGTCTCCACTATCCTCTAAAATGGTATTCTGGTAGAGAAGTAATTCACTATTTTCATAATCATAAGCGGGACCGTCCCTAGCCTGCAGTGAAAAAAAGTCCTCATTACCCACCACATCACAGATTGATACCATTCTGATTCTGATGCATTAGAGTATAAAAGAATTTACTCACGTTCTGTGTCTTTCTGAAAGCTTCTAGAATTTTGTAGGCAGTATCATAATCACTTAGAAGATGGTAGGCCATTGCAAAACCTATCCATGAGGCCCTCTGAGCTGGTTTTAAGTTGAACAACTGATGGCGTGTATCCTGAAATCGAAAATAATGTGATGAAATTTAATAGTCACTTTCAATTTACACGGGGTTTCGCCTCCGATCACTGCTATTTAAGAAATATATTCACTTCGTACCCTATAGCCTCGTAGATCTCGTATGTGAATCTGAACAATCGACAGTTCCCGTAAGATCTGAATATTATTAGGGTCGTGTTTCAAGGCATTACGGTACGCCTTGATTGCCTCTTCATACTTTCTTTCCGATCTCTAAATAGAACACAGAAAACAACAAATCATCTTCAAAATTGTACAAAAGCTGACGATCAAACATCCAGAAAATTCTAAACAACTTCGCACCTGCAAAAGACCATAAACATGCCAGCACGTGTGCGATCGAAGATCCTTCTTCAAGCCCCTGCGAACATCAGCATAGGCCTCTTCTCTGCGTCCCAATGCGTTCAGAATCAGTCCCTTCATTGCCAGCGTTTCTAAAAACACCACACAAATAATGAGTAATCCGTCGTAAATTTTTCTGGAGGATCAAATCCGTTAAGAACACTCACCGGCATGATCAGAGAAGGCAGGCTCGTTCAGGATTTTGTTACATAATTTCAATCCAATTTTGTAAAGCTTCTTTTCGTAACATTTCTGGAAACAACAACAAAATTGTCCCATCGTGATATATCAAGCTAATACATTCTTTTTCAATCGACGCACAGTTTAAAAGTTAGATTCGATGTTCAGTGAAATTTTTGAATCATTATCATTCATAAGGATCTATTGGAATTAATTGCGTATAGCATCATTACATCGAATCATCAAACTTTGCATGCCCCCAGGTGCCTAAATATCCATTTCCTCCTAGAATCTTCAGAATTACGCATACCAGTCACAACTAGCAATTTTGCATCTTGACTGATCCGAACCTCAATTAATTTCTCTTTTCAAAAGAACAAAATCCCTCATGCCCTACTTTACCTATATGAACTTGTTCAAGTACCGGCATTTTATTCACCAAACAAATCGCATGCAAAATCATACCAAAATAACAAATCTTCCTGACCTGATAAATTATGCTCCTGAATCTCATTTCAAACAGTTGATTAAGCAAACAAATGTTGTATTACTCATCCCGCATACATTGGAAATTTATCATTCTTAAAAAATAATTAGGCCTCCACAGAAGAGGCATGCTAAGTTTTTCTTTTGCTCTTACAACAAGAGCGTATACCGTATACAATGGAGCGGCAAATATTTTGCAAGATTTTGTAACTTACCAAGATACGCTTGAAAAGCGCATTTTCCTTCGGAGGTAATGAAACCTTCGTGGCTGACATTGTTGAACAATTCCCTTATACGAAATTATTTTAAGAAAATATCCAAATTAACAAATAATCCAGTAAATTTATTTCAGTTGTGTAATTCGTCTTGTCCCACAACCTCGTGTTGTTCTTCAATATGGCCGTGTGAGACGCACGCGTGAGCCGCTTATGAACCCCGTTTCTCTTCCCTCGCCATTGCAGCAGTACTTCTCCTCTTCCAGACATCCTTGCCAACGTTCTGCAGCTCCTCGCCCGCATCTTTTCAGTCATCAGTACCACCATTTCTCCATAGATTTCCCGATGATGCCACTGCCAAAAAATAAACGTTCTGGCCAAAATTTCATTGTTGTTCATATTATTGCAATTTCGAAGTATTTATAAAGTTAATTGTTGTTGAATTGTTGCATATTGCAGCCCTGAGTTTGGAGCCCGCGTCGTAGCGGCTACACGAAATTTTAGGGAAGTTGGATCATGGGTGTTCTCCAGTGCTGTCCTTTGTTACTGTTGTAAAAATGTCATACAGGTGACCTACATTATGAATATGATGCTACTAAAAAATATTCAGTGAGTTTCCGTAGATTAAATATAGATTAAGCCATACGATCATCAAAGGTCATGATAGCATTAGCATGAAGTAATTTGGGCGAGAAAAATGTGTGTTTTGGGAAAGTACGGGAGAAATGGGCACTCATTTCAGGAGCCGGAAAACGAAGAAAAATTAAAGTAACGCATATATATTTCACGACTGCATCAGTATGTGTATAATTTTATTAAATTGATCGTGCTTGACAGGAAAGTTGTTATAACGATCGTAATAATAATAAGCACTCGTAGAACTATATTAAATGTATGAAAAAATAGGCACACACAACAGTCATCGATACATTGTGTACACAGCATAATAGCTATTAACATATTCTTCTTCTTAATGTACTTTCGCATACATAAAACACTATTGCTATATGTAAACTAATATAAACCGTCATATCCGAACTGACTTTTAAATTCTGCACGTGGTGAATGTTGTTGTTATTATTATTATTTAGACTGGTTTCTCTCACAAGTTTGATTCTTCATCATCAAACCTATGCTTTCCTATTCGTAAAGTAATGATAATGAAGAGAATATTTTTTTGTTGCTGCAGATGATTACTTGCTACTATAGTAAGTTATGAGATGAATTATTAATAACATCATCATCGTTGTGTTCAGTGAACCCATAATCATCTACAAAAATTTTGTTGTTTAACTGTGTCGGATCGATCCACATTGCTGCGACATTGCGAGACTTGAAAAGCGAAGGGAATAACAACAATGGACAATGTTTTGAAGGTTTAATTAAAAAAAACATGCTACAAAATTGTAGTGTTTTACTACAACAGTATAAAATTGGTAGGGTACTTGCACCTTAGTGGATTTATCTTCATTATAATATAATATACTCTCCTACAAGTCTATTAGAGTCAGTATTGTTATTACGACTATTATTACAAAATTAAATCCAGAGATAGACACATTTTGTTTGTGCGGGCTAAATACATTGAGGGTTCTTTGCATACAAAATGGCACTTGATTATCATCATTATCAACACTATCCAGGACATCCACCATCTTCACACCTGTACGACCTCAACATTTTTTCTTTCAAATCTATCGTCTTACACATCTGTCATTAGCAACATGACAAAAGCTAAACGATAGGGAGCGGAACGCTGTTTTACTTAAATAATTCTCAACTTGAAAATATTTATATACTCTTCTAATCAGACCTGGACGTTATGTACAGCGAGCTCCCGCAATCTAGCATCATCAAACTACAGAGAAAGCTGTAGAGCATTTTGAATACATAGACTTTTTGATAATAGAACGCCGGGATTATAGAAGACGACATTATTATAACACTACATAAATTTCTTTAGTAGCAGGCGTTAGAACAGGTCAACCATGGACTAATGATTTATTCTGATTGTCTATAGCAGAGAACTGTTAGCTAACCTTTCGTGGACTAATTATATCAGGATGAAATAGAGAATATCACACTTTATTCACGTTGATTCTGTTGTATATCTTACAAGATAGTTGTCTATCTGACAGAGAGAGAGACAGAGACACTTCCCCTAAAATATTTCTCCTCAGGGTCCGCAAACGAAGGTATTTCCTATCATCATTGTCTCCTGAGGGACATCATTCTGCTGAAATTTTAATTACATTTGCGGGATGCCTACATACAGTAGCCGGGCGAAGACTTGTTTTAACCTTCCTTAGAAAATAGTTACTATTTTATCAAAATTATAGTATAAGTTTCGTACTATTTCAATAGTATATGACTTTATAACTCGACCCTCCAGTGTAAAACGCATGGTCAATATCCGCGTTCGCACAAACACCGCATAATAGAGATAATGAGGGATTCAAGAACTATTTGGCTATCTGTGTATAGAGTTCAAGGGTTCACTTTGTTCATGTACCTGTGGTTAGTTTTTGATTGTTATTATCAACTTAGGGAAAACGCTAATCCAACTACTTGGCTATCAGGCGAATTTCTTTGTTAGTTTAAACTGAACACCATGATGATTGCCCAGAAAATCAATAAAAATGTATAAATCCAAAGATAAGATCCTGTACTCTTGAGGTTTATGGACATGGGTGATCCCCTTACTTAACAAGATTTACAATGATTCAGATGTCTAATCTCATTCGGATTTCAGCACCAGACCTGGACGTCATCTCTGAGGTAGCCCAACTGTTGGCAAAACTTATTCTTTTGCTGTTTACTCATCCAAACGCACAACTGATCTTGGCACTACTTCGACATCATCATCTGACTTCTTGTGTTTCTGTTCCTATAGCGATCGAACATCTTAAGGAAAGGTGAACTGTATACGGGCATGGCTGTACAGGCTACCTGAAATGGCTTAACTGTAAATGCTTTCTATAGGAGCTATACTGCCTGTAAGCATAACACGAATGAGTCTAGGATCATTAAGTAAACATAATGACAATGCATGTGAAAACCTGTTTTTTGAACCTCTAGAGCAACAGAAGTGGACAATAGCCAGAAGTAGTGCAGCACAATAATACAATGGCGGAATGACGATCGTTTCAATTTCCAGAACGAACGGTCGAAAGGGAACAAAGACCTCGAGTTCCTGATAACTTCGGATGACTTTCCTGCTTCTATTTCCCAGTCACCCAAATCCTTTTCCTTATCACTATCACATTACCACAAATATTGGCCTTTAGACTATATATGGAAAAAATTGCCCCACACTACATTCGCGGTCTGAGATAACGATACAACGTAAATAACTTAGAAAATTGATTTGCACATATGCATGACAAGGTTCGACACGAAGGTCGATATGTCCCCACGTGTTTCAGGTCTGAAAAGCTCCGCATTGGGAGACGGATGCGGTCTCAGGATCACTTGAGATTTTTGTTGGTATTGAACAGTCGAAGTTGAACTTCCCGATCCTGCATCGTCTGATTCAGGGCTTGGGTCTTAATATGATCAATAAGCCTATACTCAACAGCTCCTGCTTCGTCGGCCTGAGATGTGGACTGACTTCTCTTATGCGAGTGTTTCAACGGTGCGGGCTTCGAATCAACTTTGTAATCCAGCTGGGTGTAAGTTAATTCCGGTGCTGCCTCGTATTCATGTACTTTGAACGGTTTCTTTTCCGAAGAAGACAATGCTGGACCGATCCGCCTAGAAGGCAGCGTACTCGTATTGCTTTCTTGAGTGTGATATCGCATAGAGGCCACTCCACCTTGTGTCTTGATCTGTGCGGGCGTAGGCCCTAGCATTATTGGATTATCATGAGTCTTACGACTGCTTGGTCCCGTCGGATAACCACGTTGACTACTTTTGGAAGGAAGGGTCATAGCTCTACTGCAGTGCTTGCCATTTGGGAACTTGGCAGTGGGCGACTGTTGGCATGATTTATAACTTGGGCTTTCTAATGGTCTCCGTAAGTCAGGCTTTAAATTCCTGTCTACTTTTGGTGGCAAGAATTCCGGACCGCCACCATCGCTTCCGAATGCCTGTGAATTAATGGAATTGTTATTCGAATTGGGGTGTACAGGAGACATGTCCGGAATATTCGAATAAACTACCCCGGCTGAGCCGGGCGGTGAATGAAGTGACGAGCAGGTAGACGACGAATCATGTGTGTCATCCATGCTGTCGTAAGGAAACACAGTACGAGCATTGGACTGTTGTGGCACTACTGTTTTCGGCGGATCTCCTGGCGAAGGAGAGTTCAGACTGCCTGTAACTGCTGACGAAGACTTCTTTGGTGGTCTAGGGGGAGCGTTCAAGGCGGGCATTTCTGACGGTGAATTCCCAGGATCGTTATCTAAACCTTCTTTCTTCGCCGGATGAGTTGCCCAGTTCACTTTTGGAGGAAATGGAAAGGACGTGTTACAGTAGCGGGACTCATTGTTATCATACACAGGCTTCCCAGTATGGCACTGCGATATGGGAATGTATGGACCTGTCGTATGGGTAGAAAGTGATGGGCTGCTCTCGTCACTATCTCGATTGTACGTGCTTTCTGGTAGATTGTTTTCGTCCATGGGTTTCGTGTACGCTGCAAAACCATAAATACAAATTCATTTGTAACCCTGGAAACCTATCTTGCGTTACAATCTTAGTTACCATTAACCTCATAACAACAGCAGTCTTAGCCTAACCCCGCTCATGATCCTACATCCCCATAAAATGCATATCAGTCTGTTGTTCATCTCCCACACTATTATCAAAGTCCAGCGAAATTTCTTAAAACCGTACGCTTCTATTCATCGCATGGACTAGTTTCCACTGATTTAAAATGCTATCAGCACAAAATGTAAACCTGCACATATTTTGAAAGGCCGCTCATTGCTCATCCCAGGTCATCAGTTAAAAAATTTCCCATCCCTGGTATCCTCACACAGGAGCTAAATGCTCATTTCCCACACCTCACTCCAGCTATAATTCACTTTCAGCGCCTGGACCAAAGGCCGTATCTCAAATAATAAACAATACATAAACTTACTTTCAGTCTCGTCTTCAACAGTTTTGAGCCCGCACACATGACACAAGCTTGTAACCCAATTGTTCATTTCGGTTTCGGTATCTGCTGCAAGGTAGTAGACACGACTAGGAGTTCGAAGATTGAAGGTAAACTTGTGGCGGTCTTGCACGGAAAGAGGAGCCGCAATCTGTGGATTCGATGACAAATCCAGCTAAAGAACAAGGCATTACAAGCCAGACATCCAGCATTATTTTGAAACGAAAACATATAGAATGTACAAAAACAACAAGAACAAAGTGCCAGCTAACATGGCAAAATGCATTTGTAATTAATCAACGGACAGAAATGTTGGTGCAAAATCCAAAATCCCCAACCCACCTGTTCGCACTCATCCAGGTTAATCTGTCCCTTCTGACGACGACATGATTCATCCGTAAAGTAATCCAGGACGAACTGATTGGGAAAAGATCCATTTCGAAGTATAAACCAACGTCTACGCCATCGCTGGAATTGTCATAATAAAACGATCACATTATTAGTATCAAGTAAGTTCAAGAAATACACCGAGCTATTTCCCCAAACCACTCACAACTCAATACTGCCTCTTTCCTACCAAAAGACAGCATTATTATTTGACAGCTTAAGGAAAGCTAATGGATCTCATTCTCTCTCTCCCTTTTCCTAATAACTCCATCAACTCATAGTTATTAGTCATCCTTCGGGTAATACTTTATTTTCTGATACACAACATTATGATTATTACGATTATTATTGTATCTCTCCTTCAAATTCCCTCCTCCTAATTCCATGCATGCAAACAAACAACACTCCAATCACACTTCCACGGACTATTTACTCTCTTTACAGAAATCATTCCCTCATCACAACTGAAAAACAACAATGGTCCATTGTTTTAGTACCTATATACACCTATTCGCCCTTACCAATTATACACTCATCAAATAACAATAGCTAGCACACTCCAGGCAATTTCAAAAAAATTCCTGCGTACTCCTTCAAATATTGCTGCATTCCTCCCTTTTTTCAAATCTCTCATCTTCTATACTAATGAATAACTGTACACAGTAATAATTAGTAGCTGACCTCAGGAATCTTAAGATTGACTTGACACAACAATACCAAGTCAGTGCTACCTCTGACTTGCATGATGCATCAACAACAAAACATCTCCTTCCATTTCCCTGAAAACATATGATGGAATTTTTTCATAAATTACTACTTACTGCTGTCGCTAATGGAAAACATGTAAAAATTCAACCTACAACTTACTAACTACTCATGACGTTATTCATGCATATATAAGAAGACAAAACAATAATAAACCACATCGTATAATTTCCCTTCTGCTATATAATTATTTAGAACATCATCACCATCATCATCATCATCCTGAACGGTAAATAGGGAGTTAACTCTGATGACTTATTTGTACAGTAATTCCAGTCACACGCAGTCACTTAACATACAATAATTATTAGTCATGACACACACAACATACAGATATCGTCATCATTCTCATCATCATCATCATCATCATGAGAGCAAAATAACTAAGGAATATACAATCACACATGAAAAACAACATCCTTCTTCTTCTACTACATTAACATACATTTGAAAATTTCACTACTGCTACTTAACTTACTTACTTGCTATACTTCATATTAATGAAAGAATCTCTCCGGAAAACTTACAGGTCTGAAAAGTCCCTTTGCAGGTGGTGATTTGGTCAGCCAGCCCTGCTGGACAATTTCTGCAGTCCCACTGCTACTCATCCTTCCGGCATTCGTCGTCGTTTTCTAATTATTATTACCAACTTAATGTCCAAAAATTCAACAAGAACAAGAAGAAGATGATGTTGGATGTAGGATGCGAATGATAATAATTTGATTGCTTTCAAATAAATCCAACAGTTTTCACGCACACACACCTTTTTCTGCTTCTTCTTCAAAACGCAACCTGTAATGCAGATCAACTGTGAGAAACTGTTTATATTTTCCTATTAGTTTCACACACAAGAATACTACAGACATGCTTGGCGGATTATTATTACTAGTAATAGGGAATAGTAGGAGTAGTAGTGGTAGTCGTAGCAAAGTAGTAAACTTTATAGCAGCAATGCTAAAGAATACGAGTACGCCACACGAGCAGTACTTCTATTATAACCAAACTAGCTTAGCTATAGCATACTGAACCGAAGTTGGTGCCACCACTTTAATACAACTGCTACATCTAATGCCACTGCCACAGCTATAGCACCTCTTCCCACTTTCTTTGACGTAAAAACCTACAAGTTCGACCCAAAAGCCTAACCCTTTAGCCACAGAGAGAG
>JAQFYD010001134.1:0-13441 GCA_034694225.1 Bourletiella hortensis
TATATAGCAGCTCCTCTTGCTCCGACTTGAATTTACTTTCACTGCTACTGCTGGAATATTCAGAGACAAAAACAGTCGTCGGAAAACTATATATCTCAAAGGAACCCTTTTCTTTTTCAGTTCACACACAAACACATGGAATAGGAAGGTTATGTGAGTCTTTATGTACGGAAATACCATAGCTGCTCCTACATATTCCTCAATTTCAGCCCCACTTGAATATTATAGCTAGTTATTTCCTTAGCCTTTTGAAAATCGTATCATGACGATGATGATGATCCGGGCGCCGTAGTAGAAGTAGTAGTAGTGGTGGTGGTAGCTACAGCTTATATTATTACCTCCAAGGCATTTTCTTCTGTTGATGTTGCTGATGATGAGTTCCCTACCGCAAATTCTGGATGGATTTTTATTTTCTACACAACATACATATTGCCAATACATTAATTAACAAGTTTCAAAGCCAAAATCCCAATTATGTGGGGAAATGTATATTTTGCTAGAGGAGGAGGATGGATAGAGTATAGCAAGTGTTGCGTACATTTTCAAAAGGAGAAAATAAGCTATGAGAAGGAGGACGAGGTTGAGTAGCAGAAGAAGAACAAGAAGAGCAAGGTCTGAGTCTTATGATCTTCAAAAGTAAACTTGGTTTAAAGGTGCTGGATGATGAGATCATTGAAAGTTTTCCTCTGCATGTAAGTACGGCTACGGCTAGCTATATGCACTCTGTCAGGATAGAGCTATGGATGTATATGAAGGCAGGTAGTAGTGGGTAATGTGAGGAGAGTTTGTATAATTTTTAGACTTTTACTTTATAAGAAAAGAAGAAGGCTTTTTCACTATTCTCTAATTAACATTAGTACAACATTAGGTCTCTGTTTTGACTGGATCTCTTTCTCTGCTACCTCTCTCACTTTTCCTTTATAACGCATAGAAGACTCATAAGCAAGAGCAAGGGAAACAGAGAAGAGAAAGAGGAGAGGCTATAATATGCAAAGATGAACTTCTCATGTTTCCTCTCTCTCTCTCTCTCTCTCGCTTCTCCCCAGGCATGGAAATTAATTCCAGAAAATATTAACTATTAAACATGAAGCAGTAGTAGTAGTGGTGGTGGTAGAAGTAAGTAAGCTACTATATACCAAGCAGGGACCAAATATTGAGCAGCAGCAGCAAAAGCAGGAGTGGGAGCAACAGAGAAATTGAATAGCCAAGAAAATTGAATGAGGAAGGTGCGCATAATAAAATTTGTGACTTTGAGCAAGAATAACAAAACTGTTAGAAGAGTCAATCCTCCTCCTCTTCCTTCTCTTCTTTCCCTATGTCTTTCTTAATTGAAAATAACCTACACATTAAAGCTAAATTCTCACTCAACCTCCCTCGCGCTCTCTCTCTCTCTTTCTGTCCCTGCCTTGTTCTTACAGTATATAACCTTCTCATTTTCATTCCTTTATCATCATCTTCATCACAGAAAGAGATTGTGCAAGACTTTACAAATGCGACGGCCATGACGGCTCCTGTCTCTCTTTCTGTCTGCAGAGTCAGAGAGTTTGCTTTATTAGTAGGCTTTCCGAATTATAGCGTGTTCTATTTGCATTGTCTGAATATCACTGCTCTACCAACTGAGTTGTAGTTGATGCTGACTATTGCAGTGTACCGACGCGGCTAAGTTTGACGACAATTCGTTTGAAATTAGCGTCTCCTAAATCCAGATTAATTTGTGTTTTTCTGGCGATTGAAAAGCAGCGAACTAAAAGTCATGCGCTATGCATTGAATTTTCCGAATGTAAAGGAGCAATGAAAAAAATTTGGACGTAATTTATATTCGAATAGTAAATACAAGGCTTGATTCAGATTATTATTGTTATTATGACTACAAGTTCCTTCCCCATGGCATGAGAAAAGGCTGTGAACATGGAATTAATCTACTCAATTTCCTCCATATAATTGTAATTGATTACCCATTTATGGTGGAGAGTACAGCGCAGACTGTTATTACGCTTATTATACTATGACCAATGGCCCAGACAATCTTGCACCATCAACTCAACTCAACTTGTTCTTTTTTCCTATTCTTCCCTTTAATATTACTCCTCCTGCAGATGGATAGGAATAAATCAAGGGATAGAGCTCTTTAAGGTAGACCACAAGTGGAATAAACAGTTTTTTTATCATCCAAATCAAAATTAAATTGAACAAATTACCAAGGCTAGTATTCTTCTTGTAATATATACGGACGTGTTCAGTTGTGACGGAACATTAATGACTCCCCCCTGCACATCACCCATGACTCAATAGCCCTGGACCGGAACTCCTTTTTCTCTTGATACCATTTACAACTTCTTTGAGGTCGCAGAGTCCGCTGCTATGCTAGGCCAGTGCACGAGCAATTATTCCTTCTGCTGAAGATTCAGTTAGTTCTCAAGAGCTACTTCCACGTCGTAACGCCAAGCGAAGCAACGTTTGCATATTTTTCGCTGTAAAATTATTGCATGAGCGCCAGTCGTTTTTAAAGAATTTAATAAAATGTCATTCCGTCCGGATGATTCTCCCGGATTAATTCCACCACTGCTCTACCAACTGAGTTATCGAAGAAACATTTTTGGCAATGAAGCAATAACTAAGCTCGTCTGAAGATACCTATCCAAGTTTTAATTACTCATTGCTTCTGAGTGAAAAGGCCAGAGCCCAATAACATGCATATTAACTTGCCTGTGGAAATCCCTTTAAAATTCTACAATGTCTAGCAAGGGGGCCATGCGCTTTGCTTTGGGAGGAATACGAAGAAGAAGAGCTCCTACTGCTGGATCCGGGATAGCTGGCTGGCTAGCTAGCTAGTGATAATGATCAAAGTAATAGGAGTGTGATGAGGAAGGAAATGGATATATATAAGAGTAAGGTTGTAAATTGACAAAATTATATCGGTAATTACCGAGTTATAGAATAGTAAAGGGGTTTAGAACAACTGGAGCATTGAGAGCTCTTTATGAGGAAAGAAAATGAAAGAACAAGACCACGGAGGAGACGAGAGGGAGAAGAATAATAGTTGTAGTAAAAGTAGTCGTAGTAGCAGTAGCTCTGTTTGGCTCAAAGAGCCGATGATTGAACAATTCCATTATGTTTCCTTCTCTCTAAACTTTTGTCTTGTCCTCGTCGTCATCGTCATCTCCTCCACCTCCTCACAATCCTTTTTCCTCTCTCTCTCTCTCTCACTCACTCTTTCACCATATGAACATATTTTCCTGAATTTTTCCCTGTATTATAAATGTGCCATAGTGGGACTCGACTAGTTACTAGCTACTACTACTACAAGCAGCCGGATCCTGACTTTTTAATATGTACGGAAATTAATACATTTATATTTTCCACAAGAGATATAATAACGGGGGCTTAATTGGAACTGGAAATACCTCAGTGGCGTATGTGCTACTCTCAGCCATAATATCCATTTGACTTTCTTCTTGTTCTTCTTGGTCTTCTTGTTCATTTTAATCCATGTAAAAACTCCCCATGTGCTCCTTTTTCTATATGTTCTCTTCTACTCCGGCCTTCATATCATTCTTCTCTCCCTCCCCTGTCCTCATTTTGTCATGTATATGATGAAACCACGTTATAAGCTGCTCAAATTATGCATAGATAGACCCATGTTATTTTATTATTGCCATTTAGTTTCACCCCTTTTTACATGCTTCCTTTCGCTCTCTCTCTGTCATCTCACCGCCACCGCTTGCTACTACATTTGCCACTGTAGTATGTCGGGAAAACATATTTCTAATTTCTGGTTGCTCTTTCACTCACTCGCTCTCTCTCTCATGTTACACAGCTGATGATTGCTTCAATTCTCTTGTGATTCTTACCCGCTATATGCATCTTTCATCGTCCTTCTTTTTCTTCTACTTGTTCCAATCTTCACCAATTACTCCAAAAGGTTTATTAGCAGCTGCAATAGTAGTTAGCTCCCTTTGTATTCTGTCTCCCTTCCGTAGTCATCGTATTTCTATTAACAAGAACCCTATTGGCGGCGGCAAGGGACACGCTGTAAAATAAGATTCTAAATGTCTACAATAATGTGTGTACATTGTACAATATGAGTCCTGCTAGGCATCATGATGATTTGAATACTTCACAGCAGCAACCTAAGTGGCCAAAGATTTTTTACAAAAAAAAACGAGAAGAATCAAATGTACCGAACTCATAAAATGTTTAGTTTGATAAACAAACGTAACTTTTTTAGCATTTGCAACCAGCTGTGGTTCCTTCGTTTCTTTCTCTTCTTGTACGATTCTTCGGGTTTTTTACCAAGGATGAAAATAATATGGTAATCAAATTAGTCAAAAGATGAACCGAAACTGTAGCTTGGAATGCATTCATTCCTGTCAAGACGAACATAAAATCGATGGTTATGTAATGGTGAGCATAGTTGTAGCAGAAGCAGCAATGAGGAAAAAGGTCTGTAGAATCAAATTTCATTGCTGGTGTATATGGAAAAAGAAGTAATAAGAGGGACTAATAGACCTCCAGAATTTTTTTCTTCCCAATGAACTTGTATCACATGGCTGGCAAAGCCCAATACAAGTCAGATCGTTATCATCACCTTCATCCCGATGATAAGCTTAATTTTTTCCGGGTCATCCATTTGTTATTGCTGTTGTTGTTGTTGTTGTAGTGACACCAAGTTTTGTAGTGTCAACAAACGTAAACAACTGACGCTTATTTAGAGGACACGCACCGCATAAAAAACTATCGCCGTTGCCGTCCTTTTATGAAACAGTAGAAGGATTAAATATTCCTATGCTTTCTACCTACCTACGGGTTAAAAAGTACCTTTCCAGCGGCCCGTAGGAAGTTGTGTACTACAAGTGCACATGAGTTATGCGTACACTAAACGATATGCTACCCGCATGCAGTGGTAATAATAATAGCTACAGACAAGCTGGCTTGGTTGACCGGCCTTGCATTCAAGCGGAGGTGGAGGAGGAGGGTTCGTACATAATACAGAAAGAACATTATGAGAGGCACACACATAGTTAGAAAATTACATTGCCTTATATGCAATGAAGCGGGAAAAGAAGAAGGACCACCGCGTTCTGCCCTTGCATCATCATAAAGTTACTACTGACTGCAGTTTGTAAAAAGAATAAGCCACACAGACAGTCAGACGGAGAATAATGGAGGGAGTCGGAGAGATGAGCATATGTAAACCGAGACGGTAAAGTCGTCTAGTTTTTCTCGCTTGAACTTTTAGGACGAGGACAAAATATTATAGACTTGTGAGTTTAACATGGAATGACATGAGTGAGGAGTATGGGGTTGGATGAGTAACTGCACTGTTGTTGTGAGAGGGTGGAAAGAAAAGGAAATAATGCTTTTCTTTCCGAACGATTATTGGTTCGCCTTTTTGCGTGACAGACACCTTCAAAGAAGAACGAAAGACAGAAGAAGGAGAAGAAGGAAAGAATGGGGAAAAAAGAGGACAGTTTTCTTCCCGACAGAAAGCTAAACAATAGGACTTCCTTTATTAACTCTCAGATCGAATTTCACAGTCGAGTTGTCAATCTATTGTACAGTTCTTCCACAACCACCTCCTTCTCCTCCTCCTCGTAGTAGTCATACATTTATAACTTTTAGACTCGTAAACAATCATAAAAAATGAGTAATACATAACGAATTTGGTATTGTTACAAGTGGTAGTATATTCTTCCTTGAGTGCATAGCGCTGCTGCTTGCTGCATGATGCACATCTGGGGAATGTGTTTGATGACGCGTTCATGATTGTAGTACAAATTATTCGAGTAAAAAACCGTACCGTGTTAAATCAGCTTCATAATATTCCTCACTACTTTTTCTTCCTTTGCGGCGGCCTGAGTCAGTGTGTATAAAACGTGAAATTATTATTGCTGCTGTTATTAATTCCCAGGTGAAGAGGATTCTATGGATTTCTATGTGAACTGTATCGTTAATTAAATAAGATTGATTTTTTCAAATTTAACCGTTCATTCTCGTCCGTTCATCCTTCCGTCGTCACCATTATGATTTGCGTGGCTTTTTTCTCCTATGCTGTATTTATTAACCATAGTGGATACATGGTGGTCCTTTATGGAAATTATTATTCTAGAATCCACTTTTCTCATTTCATTCTTAAAGTATTATGCACACCTCGACGAAGCTATTAACTCGTGTTCCTTCTTATTCAAGTTAGTTTGAATGTGTGTGTGTATGGGAATGAAAGCGGCGGCGGCTTCTTACTTCCCCCACTCACTCTACTTGTTAGCTATTATTATGTGCTATAGCTCTACTTTCTCGCTTGCTTTCTTCAGCAGCTCTGTGTTCGTCCTACGCGAGTAGAAAATCCATTAGTGGAATTAAAGGATTCATATGCTAAATAACTATTCTTGATTGTATCCTTTTCCACGTTTTTTCCCGGTACAATAAGTTGTTGTTGTGTGGTGGCAAATTTTGAATACGTTCCTCATACGCATAACAACAACAGTCCTCTCATCTGTGTCTGGGCTAATGCCATAAGTTAATTTTCTCACTCTTTTTCTTCTTTTTCTTCATCATCATCTCCACTTTACGCCTCCGCGGTTCACCTAATTCAACGGTATAAATTACATACGCATTATTATTACTTGCTAGCTGCTGCTGTTGCTTCTACTTGGAGCTGCTCTGAATACAGCGTTCTTATCTCATAGCTTCTGCAACGCCACTGAATTTCCAATGACTTTGTATTAAATCCAATCTGCAGCTACTATACTTGAACGGCTGAAAGCATGTGTACGCAAAATGGACGACTTGGCGTATATTTTTAAAGCAGGATTGTATGAAGCAATTCCTTATGCTCTTGCATTCATTCTACCACTGAAACACCAATGATTACTCTTTGTATTATTTTTTGAAGGTTAAAGCAGTCCTCTTGTGCCCGCACAGTATGGAACAGTAGCTAATTTGGCACAAGCAGATAAATGGCTTCTTGGACCTGTCTCGGAAGATGTGGCAGTATGGTTTTGTATTTCTCACAGTTTCTATTAGATCCTTCATCTGAGTAAATTAAGTGTCATAAACTGTTGCTTAAAGAAACATTATTTGGAGTTGCTCTAACAACAGCAGTAGCAACAACTGAAAGGAATTAATGTGAGGAAGAGAGAGAAAGAGGGCTGTTAGATATATATAAATTTTTTAAAGAAAATAGTGCTGGTTTATAATAGGAAAATTGGATTTTTTCGCAAGATGGATGAATGGACTTGGTGTAAGGGGAAGAAAGGAGAAGGGTACAGTAGCTATGATCTAGCCTAAAAAGCTTCTTCTTCTACTGTATGTGTGCAACATCAAATGTCTGTTTGACTTGGATAACAAAAAACAAACGGGCTGGCACGAGTAGGAAAGTTTACACAATATGATGGATGATGTTAAAATTATGCTTAATGCAGACGGAGATATAGTTTACAGAGATCTCTTTCCTGCTATTTGGAAGCAAGCAAATGCTAGCATTTGGGAGCCTCATCATCATCATCATCAGCATCATCGCCACTACCTCCACAGAGAACTTCACCTTCATTCATTGAGGGAATGCAGAGTGAGTAGTGGAGGAAGCAATAACTGAAAAGACTTGTGTTCGTAGTAATTGGTAAATTTTCGTCGTCCTTGTGCCAGGGGAATTTTTCTAATGATGATACCCAAACAAATGAGAGACATACCAGAAATGTAAGAGATTTTTTTGTACTTCCAAACTCATTCCTTTTCTTAAAATGTACACAGAAGACAAGTGAGAGAGTAATGAGTAACGAAATGATGTGTGAAGATGAGGATTACCACTTAAAAATACACGTAGAGAGAGAAAGATATTTCTAACATCTTTCCAATATTGTCCATCAGTTTAACCATTGATTTTCTATTACTCTGTCTCTCTCTCTCTCTCTCTTTACATATACAGCACGTTCCATAAGAGTTCTCTCCCCCCGCCAGCGCTGCGTAGCTACTTACAGTAACTTGTTTATTAGACGGAATGTGTTATAGCAGAAGAAACCTTCTGCTTCCGCTCGTCGTCGTCTTCAGCTAACATGTACCTACTTACACTTTATGATGAATGCACAAGTTTTTGCTACTCATAATTCACTTTGTAAGTCCTTGGTGCAGTCATTTGGTTTAAATTACCAGGATTTGACTGCCACTCTTACTGCTATGCTGTTCCTGCTGGTGTGAGGAAAATTTATTTGCTGATAATAACACAATAGATAGACAAGTTTCACACCGGAAATCAACATGAGGGTGGTGTTGAATTCAACAAGAAGATGGAATAAACCACTCGTCTAAATTAATTTCCTCATCAATCATCTTCCACTGCTGGTGTGTTGGTGGAGGAGGCACTTAAGGTGGGGTGCATGTATGTGCTTCTGCCTGTTTCTGTCTCTACTCTCCAAATCTACTTTTCCAACTTCCTTACTGCAACTCGCAGTCTGCGATTGCTGGCTCGCTCGCTTCTAGTACTACTGCAAATCGTCGGGATACTTACCACTATACTATCGAGGAAAATTCAATTATTGCGGTCTTCTACCCTGTACTCTTAATGTCTGGGAGACTTAGTACTTATACTATCGAGGAGCTTTTGATGCCAAACCGGTCTGATCTTAATTCATACAGCCGGTCACAATTTGACCACGAGCAATTAGCTGACCGGAGTTTTGATTTGATAAACTCCAGAATCTGACGAATTTGTCACTTTGAGGTGACGCATACATTATAAATGGAAGTAAATAGCGCGAGCAAAGCTGCGGAAGGAAGAGGCAGCTTAAAAGTGCAGGTTGTGAGGCATATTGCACTGGACGGAAGTATCCAAAAGCCCTTTAGCTACATAATAAAACTGAAGGTCAGGATGGATTTATTGACCCACCGTTCTAGCGCCTTTCTGGGTATGATGTCCACACACACACACACACCATTTGTAAAGTGGCAAAGTCAAAGCTGAGAGGATTTACATGATATACAGAGGAGGAAGAGGAGTAGGAGGAGGGTGCGTGAAGCAAATAAAGTTATCGACTCTCCCGCAGGAGTATTAGTAATGCCTCAAGTTCTTTCCAGGGAGGATTACTAGCCTGTTTATGATGCTATCACCACAAAGCTCTCTTTTTTCTCTTTCCCTTCTGAAATCCATAGCTACTACTTACTACTCCTCGCTGCCAAAAGACCAAGAAAATCCCGACTTATGGCTGGTCACTTGTTGACTACACTTTGTATGTGTTCCACTACTACACCAAATGGTCAGGACATGTTTCCATCATTCTTCCCGTTTTTTCTGGAAAAAAAGTCCAGAGAGAAACAATGGTACATTACTATTTACCAACGTTGTTCTCATCCAGATAGCTTCGTGAGTTTGTGAGTGAGTGAGCGAGTGGGAGAACATGAGGGTGGGAGGGAGAATGAAAAATGAACTTTGCTTTGGTTGACACGGTCCAAATTGTTTTTGCATTCCATTTTTGATTCGAGCAAGAACACAAGTAGTATTACACATAGTAAGTAAAGTAAGAGCAATAGTGAGGACATGAGTTGAAATTATTTCAGCCAGCCAGCATCCTCCTCTCCAAATAATAATAGCTTCTTGCTCTCTACTACTAACCACTACACAAGACTGAATTTTCACGTATATTTCACCATCAAATCGTTCCCTTGCCATAATGTCCTTACTCGCACAGAGCAGCAGCAAAAGAACAGGAGTAAAAGTTGCACGATCTTTGAATCATGATGGGAATAGTAGCTATAAGCAGTCCAAAAGTGAACTTAGAATACAGGGTTGCACGCATATGTGCACCTACGTGTGCGTGTATGTGTTCACATATGAAATGAGAAAATAAGATTCACTTGTTGTTGTTGTTCATCTACAAAGAAAAATCGTCCTTTGAGATCCAAATTTTAGATTTTCCCAAAGCAATTTCCTCGGTAAAAATTAAACCGAAAATGTTCTCCATTTATGCCATAAGTCAGTACAGTACTCGCATATGTATCCAGCATACATTTGTATACCAATTTGAAATGCTGCGAACAAGAAGCAGCTACGCTACTATTATGTTATTAGGCTACCCATTTTTTCCATTCTTGTCCCTTTCAAATCCAATATTTTAACCTGTCTTTCATAATAATAATAATATTCTCTATAACAATAATAATATAGTATTGTTCCTGGCCAAGGAATGAGAGAGAGAGCGAGCGATAGCAGGAGGATAGAAGTAAGGAAACTGGGTCTGAAAAAGGGAAAAATTCACCCATATTTACTTGCCTCGTTGCTATTGACGCTTTAAGGCAAAAAGTTTTTAGTTAATTATAGCAGCCAACAGTTCACATCATATGTTCAAGCAAGGAGGGAAGGATTTATAACTGAAACGTATCATTTTAAACGTCTGTATCAACATCATATTTTGACATTTCTTTCTCCTTTTTTCCCCTTGGTATTTCCCAAACATATTTCCGTCTGTCTGTCTCACTGTCTACCTCTTCTTCTACGTCCATTTCCATAAGGTTCCTTTCGGCCCGCATCATCACCACCCTACATATTTTCCATGCCACCCTTTAGCCTTCATAGCATAGCAAAGGAGGCCTCTTTTTCCTTTTGGTTGTTTCTCCCAATGCTCCTCATCCTTGCATGTTGTTCTGCATTGCTCTTCGTAGCTGTGTGCTGCAGGTAGAAAATTTTCTCCTTCATTCCGCCTTGTTTAACATTCTTGCACGAAAGAAGGAAGGAAAACACTCAATTTCACCCGCAACTCAAACATTTTTGACGGGAAGGGAAAAGAATAAAATCCACTGCCATTCCTATACATTTTCCTCTTGTCGATATCTTCATTTAGAAATTAGTAATTATTGCGAAGACGGGAATTCCCTAAAATAAATAATAATTGCATTATCTGATGGAAAATCGATGGTTCAATTGCCATCTCTCTCTCACTCATTAGTATGCTGACGGGGAATCAAAATGCATAAAAATGTAATAGGAGAGACTACACAGTACACTTGTTCTAAAAGTTTGTTTTCACTTGGTTCATTCTTGTAAATAGTAATTAGATGTTTGTCCGAGCCGAAAGAGATGATGAGAAAGAATTTATGAGACAGGACAACAGGAGCAAGAAGAAGAAGAAGGGTAAGAAGCGAGCTGAGTTCGTTTTTGAGCACAGCAACGTTTTTCAGCTTGCTTGAACAACAGCATATCGCTTTAGCCATGCACCCTGTACTCATAATTATGGATAATTTAATAACGTTAAACCATGGGAAGAATCATCTTTTGGCATTGATAATAATAATAACAATTTAAAGCCATGGCCATCCCCGGATGGAGTATGCATCCTTAAATTTTCAAGTCTTTCACGCTTGCTTTTAATAACAATGAAAGAGCAACAAAGGAGACGGTGCAATAGTAATAATTATTGGTCATGATGATGATCATGATCATTATCATCATAATGGACGAGACAGAGAGAGAGAGAGAGAGAGCTAAAGAAATAATGTAATTATTGTATTTATGCTTTAATCCTCCGTCGTTGTTGCTTTTGTGAGAGGAGCAAGGAGTTTTAAAGGGAAAATTGCAATGCTCTTCCATTACTTGCCCATTTTATGAGCATTATATATCAAAATATAGAGGAGAAGTAATAATTAGTTTCAAAGAGACAGTCATCTTCTCTATGGGTCATAATTTAGGCATTCAAAATGGCCAAATAAATGAAGGAGCAGCAGTAGCACCAGGAGCAGGCAGAGGAACGTTGAATCCTCGAACGGCACCTCTTCCTTCTTCTTCTTCGTCTTAATGTAAATGAACATTGCTGTAGGAAAATATTAAACTCCTGCGATTTGAAACACGTTTTACTATCCTCGTCATCATCATCGCCCTTTTGGACATATGGCAAAGACTTTATGGACTTTTTTGTAGAAAACAATAGGATTCTTGGTGGTCGAATCGCTGCTGCTTGCTGCTGCCCAGCTGAATCACTGCACTAACAAAGTGGGAGCTGGCTACGTGTGTTTAGCATCTTCACATCTACAGTTTGAGCAATGATCCTTATGGAATCCACACACGCGCCTCTCTTTGTTAACCTCTGTCTTCATTCAGCTCCCTTCTATGGCACTCCTAATGTTCACAATAAGTTGCTGCTCCTGACTGAGAATTTGAATCCTTCTGATGACGATGACATTACGCTTCAAGTGTGTGCATTTCAAGTTCTTTGGTAAGCAGAAACTAAAAAGCGGCTGCTGCTTTTTGCATGCGTGCTATGAAAGCGATGGTAAAACTGGAGACGAGAATTTTTGCTGAATGGTTCCTATTTGAAGCTAAAAGATGACAAATTTTTCGGACGAATAACAAATAATTAGCAATGCAAAGCACGACGATGCTCTTTGCTCGCTGTTGCCTCCATAATGGCGGTGGTGGAGACTTTGGTTTAAAATGCATTGTAACTGAACTTGAATAAGGCAGAAGAGACATAGTGTTCCACAATAGAACCCTGAACAACTATTATTCCGGCAGAGATGAATACCAGTTTGTGTGTGAGGAGATGTGTAAAATAATATAATAATGTTAATAGGTAATTGTCATGTAAAGTTTTGTGGGTGAAGGAGGGAAAGAAAGAAAGAAAGAATTATTTCAACAATGGGAAAATATCCTTACATGTGCTCACTCACACTCCATCATCATCATCATCATCATCCCGCACACATACAGAATAAGCTATTTAGACATGAGGGAGAACAGGATGATGATGATGATGATGATGGAGGCTTGAAAACAATCGTTCTCCTTGTTGTTGTTGTTTTGGGGATGGACCTGAAAATGAAAAGAGGGTAGGCTCAGTACTTTTGAAACATATCATCAAAGCAGTGAGGAAATTTCAAGTTGAAATGAATGATTACAGTAATTTTCCATTTGGAAATAAAGCTGCCCTTCATTTCTTCCAAGGCGGATCAAACATGCTCTTTTAACTTGGTCCTTTTCTTTTCTTCTCATCATAGATTTATTTCCTCCTCTCCTGCCTCTACTACTACTATTACTATACACAGACATAGCTAGCTACGGCTATACTGGAGCAATTTCTGTGTCAAAAAGTTCCTTATATAACTACTATGTACGTGCATCTTGAAAAGTAAGGTGAACAAGTCGTAGCTGTTGTGTTCTGTAGCTCTTCTGGAATCGTTCGCCTCCATTCAGTATGTAAGTACAAGGTTAAGCATAAGCAGGAGGAGGAAGGAATAACAATCCCCTTTTTGACTGTTTAAATCGCCCATATTGCTAATAACTCTAATCACTGGAGGCAAACCGAAAATTTCATTTGAGAAAATAAGCATCATTTTCTCATATAATTTTACTTGCGTCAACAAATTTATTGCTCTGACAGCCAGTCTTATTTCCTTGCCTTAAAAAATCTAACCCATTCCTTCTTCTTCTTCTCATCCTTGCTTTTTCCCTACAGCCAGC
>JAQFYD010001135.1:0-13440 GCA_034694225.1 Bourletiella hortensis
GCCCAATCCGAAAGCCCACCAAAATGGGCGCCCATTACATGCCCGGCTCCAGCAAAGTTAGGCCCGAGCCCGCCCATTCCCGATGGGCATGGGCCGGGCTAGGGCTGGGCTCGGGCTTCTCAAATGGGCTTCACCCATGGTATGGAATAACGGGCTTCTGTGGGCCTAACCGAAGGAGGATTATTTTAACTGCTCGTTTTTCGTACTGTATTCAAACATATGTTCGGTTTGGGAACTGTTGAAAAGCACAAGGGGAATGCGTAGGTCGGTAAAGATAATGTGGAACAACTTCACTGTCCTCGTCCAGAAACAAAGAGCTTACGAGTAAAGGGAGGCTCACCGTTGATAAGATAATGCGTCGGATACGTGCTAAACCTGGCACATCTTATTAATTACTTCCAGTTACGTACAGCTTCATTGGGCATTTTTCACAGTGGACAACCACAGGTTGATTTGGCACCCTGTTCAAACGTGCAGTGCGTGCCTTTTGGACAGAAGGTTCTTTTTCATGGTCATGATCGATATTGTCCCGTACTCTGGAATCGTCTTTCTCCTTCAAGCTGTTGATGCCAACCTTTTTGGTGACGGATTTCGATGGGCTGCTAAAGCTGCTATGATTCGACTGTTTGACCTACCTCGGCTCATAATATTTTTCAAACCTGGTCGCAGTGCCACGAGGCACCGTGCCGTAATTCTGTAAGGTTCTACATTATTGACCAATAGTGTAGACGTTCTTGCACCAATATAAAATTGTGTCTGATTTCATAGTGCCAGCATTTACATTGCCATGATTTTATCCATTGGAACTTTCCTAGCCTGCGTTATCCTGTACCTCGCGTGTCCGTGGGACTCATCGAGGTGGAATAATACCGATCAGCGTATTCCAGCGTGTCTGAGCGGCAAATGGTTCGACGTAAATGGTATGCGCTACTAACAACGAAACTCCATTCACATATAAACAATATTTGGTCACGAATTTAGAAAAACTTCAGGCTCAGATGTCATTTGCATTTCCGCGGTGGCTTGTGTCATTATATTACATCTTCCAAGCCATTTTCGCAGTGGGTTATGGAAACATCGTTACACCTGACTCAAGCAGCGTAGTAATCATAATCTTTGTCATGGTTTTTGGTGTGTACTTGAAACTTTTCACCCTTGTCATCTCATTGATATGCAGGCGTCATCTATCAGTATACTGTGTTTTGCTTTAGGGTATATTTCCCTAAGCATGATTCAAGCAGACATGACGGTGAGCAGAACTTTCCGAACTCCTATGAAATCCACTTAATTACCAATCAAATGTATCCGTTCACAGGCCCTCACAGTTACTGGAGATGAGACCCGATTGCAATTCTTGGAGAAAATGAAGAGACTTCAAGCAGTTCTTAAGAAACAAAACGTCAGCAAGCGGCTCGTACGGTACAGACATAGTGACATTTACGTCCCAGTAGTCACGTGCCTTATGAAAAACGCTCGGCATCCTTGAATCACGTTGTGTGTGCAGGAGAGTCAATGAAAGCCTGGAACATGAGTGGACGTTGTCAAAAGGGTTGCGTCCACATCAAGTAATGAAGGAGCTTCATCCTTCGATCCAAACCGACTTGTTCCGGGAGTATGTGGGGAAACATTTGTCCACGGTAAACAAACTTTGCAGTGAGATGTCACTGACAACGCCACAGATCCCAATCAGTATTTATTTCAACACTATGAGGTTCTAAGGCCTCTTAGCTCATTCAGTAGCAGGAGCAACGAGTACTTTCTCAGGGCAAACTACGAAACGTCTGTCACGGCTGTGTTACCCCGTGGCTCACTTACCGTAAGAAGGTTGATGAACTGTGTAGTGTGATAGGTACCCCTACTGTCAGGAGCGGATGATAGCACGATGAGGATACTCTGCACGTACCTTAAAAAGCTATACTTCGTCCGCGGAGCGCCCATTACACATCGAGGTGGAATCGAATTTGAGATGTACTTCATAGTGGATGGAAACGTGTGGATTGCAGGAGACAGATTCGAGGTCAAGTGCTTGCTGGGACCGGGGGAGTAAGTACAGTATTTCAGTACACTTGCTTATGACATTTTGGTCAACTTGTAATCCGTACCATAGGAGCGTCGGTGAAACTCAGCTCATGTATGGTATGAGGAGAAGGTAAATCGATATCATAGGACTTCAAAATACCTTGTGAAAGCTACTTCTTACTAATTTTTTCAGATACACAGCTGTTGCAGCAACAAACGTTGAGGTGCTTGCTCTCGACGCTGCGGACTTTAAAAGCGTGCTACAGCATTATCCGGCTCTATGGCACAAGTTCCAAAATTGCATGAATTTCATGCGGGCAGATTTGTTTGAGCGAAAAATAGTCCTCGTGGAATCCTTAAGGTCCAAAATAGGTTTTACAAGCTACAGTCGGGCCATCACTAGGATTTCAAATGTTCTTCGTAATCTTCATGACTACGGGAACCTCGCAATTGAGAACTATGACGACAAATTATGCAGCGGTCCAACTCTGTCATCGTTTGAGTGTCATTTATCATGCTTCTGGGGGCCTGAATATTCTGGATTTTCTAAATGGAGAACGATCTATCAGTTTATAAGGAAAAACCTTGTGGATTGGGGTGACATGGACGTAGGCTTGCCGTTTATATATTTAGCCCATCCTCCGAAAAGGTGCGAATCCTTGTAGTAACACGCATACAACGCATCAAACCCCACCCAAGCTATAAACATCCACTCACTCGCTCATAGGGGAACTATCACACTGCTGCTTCATCCGAGGTGTGGCTTCGTCAAAAAGTTTTCTACAGTTGTCACCATAGCTTCGTGGCTATCTGCGGGCCTTGGACTGTACCTATTAGTGTTTCAAAGAAATGAGGCGCAAATAAATGACTTGGAAAGCAGCGTGGCTCTCCGCCTCAGCTGCTATTGTGAAATCATCTACTCCGTACACGTAGTTCTTCAGTTCATCACGGCGTTCCCTACAATTCAAGGAAATTACTGCAAAGAACCCCAACGCGTCATTTTCAGGTAAATTACATTTTCTGAAGTGCTTTTTAGTACTAGGAAGAAACACTGGCTCCAAAGCAGAAATGAAGTATCCCGTATAGCTGGACTGTCTTTAAACTTTGCCTGTCTTTTGACTATAAGATGTTGAAGGGTTTTGTAAAGACTGAATTGTGAAAACAACTATAGTCTGATTGGTTTAGTAGATTTTTTCCGAAAAATGCGTTTTAGACGTATTGAAACTCGACCGCAAGTTCAGTACTTATAATGAGCTACTCAGGACTTATCAGGAATTAACTCAAAATACGTACATGGGGAACCGGAACCTAAACTTAGGCAGTACTCGTACTTGAACTTATATCGCAGGATGATTACTTAAGTTTACTTATTTAAAAAGTTTCCAAACTTAATACGTTTACGTTTATATCTTCAGTACGTACTTACTTTTACACATACTCAACTTAAACTCATACTTAGACTTAAATTCGAAGTAAGTTCCCATATGAACGCTTTTAGATTTGCAAAGCATGGAAAATTTGAGTGATTAAGAGAGCCGTTCCGTTGAAATTCTGCATGTTTTAAGCATCATTTTGTAGTTAAACTTGCACTGAAATATGGAAACGTCATGTGCCGTATTTGCAAACGTTTCCAATTACGAAGGCAAAATCACGGTGGCTTCATTTCAGCACAGCAGTGTCAAACGGATATTTAAAGGTGATATGTGCCTGCTGAGCAATCTGAACTTCCAGGGCAAGCCTGGTGAGAATGTGCCAGGCTCTCCACCAGGGTGAAACTCTCTATCAATGAATGAGAGCCACCAAAAACGTATAGCTGTGAGTGGGTGTTCTTGGAACCAGATCTAAGCGCATTTACTGATTAAGCTGTTGGGTTTTTCAAAAGTTTATGTACTTACAAGTACCTGAGTACCTCTTGATACCTTTAAGTTCCACGCGCTGAAGAATTCAAAACTTAGTGAATTCTACTTACACGGCATCCCCCACTGCTTACTATTTTTAGGTACCTATTTGAGTATTAATGAACTTGAAGTTACCAGTATTCGGTTTCGGTACTTACTCACTTCTTGTAAGTGCGTACTGCATGCTACTTAAACTCAGTACGCCTTTTACAAGTACTTAAAATACCTGAGTATACGCAGTACTGAACATCAAGATTAAAACCAAGCTTAGCACGCGCCAGCAGCAATCAGAACCGTCCATTTAATTGTATATAGCGGCCCATTAAGGAACTAATAGACGCTTGACCAGGTGTTTAGGGTTGCATCTTTGCTTTGCTTCAGTGCAGGTGCAGCCCTTGGAACAGTGTAATCAGAAATAGCTAAATAAGTTGTCAGGAGTCCATCGTTGCTGAGCTTGGCTTGCGCCTGACGTTGTCGGGAATTACCTAAAAGCTTGCGATGTTATAATCATACTATAATTATTTTCAGGTACTGCGCTTCAGTTTCGCTGTTCTGGATTGACACCATTTCTCTCGTTCCCCCGCAGATAATACCAGAAGCCATTTTGACTCAAGACAATGCTCTCAGATACACGCATTTGACGAAGCTCCTTCGTCTGGTCAGTAGAAGATCCAAAATCCAAAGCTATAGATTACTGTGATATTCATAGAAAATTATTTCAGATTCACTACTACAGGAGCTTACACGCAGGCTACGAAAATATAGCTGTCACAGCTTTCCAATATCACTTCATCACGTCAGTTTCATCATTTTTTCTAATGATCCACACCTTGGCCTGCCTATACTACGTCGTATCACCGTGTGATACCATGCAGCATTGTGAACAAGGAAGTTGGACACACAATTGTACGACGAAAGACCTCTTTTCCTTTCACTTCATGAATTTTCTATTGATTCCCTATCTGAAAGCCATTTCTACACAGTCGCACATGATTCGCTCCTGGGAGGAAGTACTGAGCCTGAAAATCTTTTAGGATGGAGGTGGTATGTGCGGTCGCTGTATTGGGTAACTGCGACGATTACAACTGTTGGATTCGGTGACATCGTTCCTGTTACTCTTGTTGAAGTCGCTGTATGCATTGCTACAATGCTTTGTGGGGCATTCTTATCTGCAATGATTCTAAGCCAGTTCACTCACGGTATCACATGTCTAAACAAACACGGGCGAGAATACTTGTATCACTTGAAAATTGACGCGGTAAGCTGACCAAAGTCTCGTGTGCTGAAATTAAGGACTGATTGTTAAGTTTAATTTTTTACATTGCGCAGAATTCACTGGAAGGATTAGGATTAAATAAACATTACAGCGACTCTTTCGTGAAGTGGTTCTTGCTTAGGTGGGAGTTCTCTCGAGGAGTTTCTTTCAGCAACGCAGTAGAGGTGTTGCCACTCACAATACGCAAATATGTAAACCTTGCTCTGTTTGGAAAAACGCTGTCTAAGGTACTTGCTACAATCTTTGCAGGCCGTATACGTTACATGTTGTGTTAATAATAGCCGAGGAGCGATAGAAATAACGCCCAACCTGAAAGGTGCTTTATTATGACGCACGGTTTCCCAGAGGCTCTATGAAGGGTTAGTACGTAAGCAAAGTGTGTTTTTCGTAACTATTAGTCTTACGTAGGGAATCTTATGGTTCAGTTCCATGCCAAGGCAAAGCCGTCAACGGCTTCTCATTTCTCACCAATGAAATACCGTCTCATAAAATACTCTCACATGACAGGCTTAGGATTTTGAGCACGAGCAAAATTTAATTTCGTATGACTTATACCGTTAATTCTGTGAGTAAAATTTGCTGCTAAAAGAGTCATTATAATCTAGCCCGTCACATTTCAGAAAGGAAACTGTGATTGCATATTTGCCAACATGCTTACAGATGACAATCTCACTTATCTTATGACTTCAATAGATTAGTGTGCAGTCACCTCGACCTCGATTGCCATATTCGAACCTTCATAAAACCCTGGAAAACTTCAGGTAGCTGAGGTTTCTTCTTTCAGAGATGTCCTTTTTGTGGACTGAGCTGTTTATAGTTATGCATCGAAAACCAGTTTTCGCCAACCTATTCATTTTCCAAATTGGAGCTCAGAACAGGTTCACTTCGGGGTTGTTAGGGAACACGACGCTTATTTAGCGTTTACGTTGTCGATTGGTGATGGCTTCTTCAGACATTGCAGATTGCATGCATTGATGAAAAATTTTACCCACCATCAAACCTTCAGAATAGTACACCAAGTCTTGATAGCTGTACTAGAAAATCAATGCAACGGTGGATAGGCCTACGGTATGTAATTTTCGTTCGCTAAAAAACATCAAAGGCTCATGGCTACTACAAGTCACATTAAACGTTTGACTGCTGTTACTACGTGTCTGTGGGGTGG
Source organism: Bourletiella hortensis (assembly GCA_034694225.1). Taxonomy (NCBI): domain Eukaryota; kingdom Metazoa; phylum Arthropoda; class Collembola; order Symphypleona; family Bourletiellidae; genus Bourletiella; species Bourletiella hortensis. Next base: position 6,359 of record JAQFYD010001135.1, read on the forward strand.
CCGAAGTTGTACCCCGTCCCAACTAAATCAAGGAATTTGGATTTCATCTCTATGACCGTTAGCGATGCTTTTGAAATTTTGCAAGGCAATCGTTTTTGGGTTCCACTAAGCAGCGGCGGAAGTTCAGGCAGTCCTAAGGTGCAGCTTTGTAGTAATCGCTGGATAAATTTTAGGATTGGACATTTACCTTCCCATGCATAGTCATTGCTACACGAACGATGAGCACCTCGGTGCAAGCGTTTTCAAAAGACTTCTAGAGTACCTGCTTCTGCAAACAGACCACGAATTGAACAAACGAAGACTTTACTAAAGCTGTAACCTTTGGCAATCGTTTGATATGCTGGTTGCCGAAATCGGTTAAAAACCGCCCCAGATAGAGACAGCAAAATAAATGAATATTGAACGTAGAGATTTTACTGCATAATGCAATAAAATGATGATTACAACACCAATCGTAAGGGGACTTTCTGATCGGATGCTGATTGTGGAAGTTATTCAGCTGCTAAGTTGTATGCTTATCTCTGAGACCCTTTTATATACTACTGAACCGTGCGTAAAAATATGCCATTGAATGTGACTATGCATGGGCTGGAAAACAAATAAAATTTGATTTATCAAGGGTGAGAGCTGCTTAAGCCAACAGGTCTGACAACATGCATGTTCTTGCCAAAGTTACTTAATCGGAACACGGTCACTGATAGGGCTAGGAAGATGGGCGAGACTTTAAATGCGAGTTTGTTAACCCGCTCCAAATTCTATGTCCGTACACGGGAAGAGTTCCAGAGAATAGTTACAACAAAACATGCAGTGCCACAAGAAGCTAGGCTTACTTAAACTAATTAAGTAGTAGCTCTGGAGGTTCCGAGCCGTTCATCTCAAGTATCCTCAACAGGAAAATAAAATACCTTTGCAAACCTAAGACTATGCGAAGGCCTTATAGAACATGTTTGATAGACCTGTTGTATGTCCTGCAGGATATCAAAGAGAATTGTTCATTATCTTCTACATAACTCAATGATTTTCCATTCGTAGGTCAAGCTTTTCGATGGCTTCGACGAAGGGTTTTTTCTGGCAGTGGCTTCGCTAGTCAGCCATTGTGCTTACCTTCCTGGCCAAATAATTGTGAACTTGGGAGAGAACGGAAACACCCTCTTTATTGTTGCTGAAGGTCGCGTAAGCGGATACGAGTACACCTCCAACGGGAGACCTAGGCTGGTAAGGTGGTACACCAGTGGCTGTGCCTTTGGGCATCTCCCTACCCTGTTTTATGAGAAATCCTACACCAAAACGTACCGCGCGGAAACATTTACGGAAGTGCTGACAATATCAAAGCACTCCTTGTTTTACCTGTGTCGCTATTTTGAAGATTTTGCTACACACGTCCAAAAGCTAATCGAAGCAAGGTATGACCCATTATTAGGAGTGGAAACAATTTTTACCAAGGACTTGACTTCGAACCACCGTGCTTCTGTGTTTACTGGACTCGACAAAGCAACCAGTGCAACTTTAGCTCGAACCCAAACAAAATTAAAGAAACACAAAGTGAAAAATAAGATTCAGGACAGACTGCACCGACGTCTTTCGTTGGTGCCGACCGTAACCTTTCGCGAACAAGAAGAAATATTTGATGCTAAGGTGACGAAGGTACTCAATGCATGGGGAAATTTCAGTCGGGATAAAATTGGAGACCTACAGATTTAATATTCGTACCTTTCTTCAGTTTTTTACTCTATCGATTCGATTAGCAATAAAATATCTTACTTTTCTTCTCACAACGATGAAATTGGTTAGCTGTTGGCCGTTATTAGTGTATGCTTTCTTCCATAGTGAAGCAATGCTATCCTCATCTCATGCGTAGATCCTCATATGCATATCGTCGTCCAGATGAAATTGGATTTTATTTTTTTACCTCTAATGTCTAGACTATTTTTTCAGAATTGTTAAGGTTGTCGCTATCTCATGCCGATAGAAATTGACGTTGTTCCTAAATGACAGGATCAAATACCCTTGTGTTCTGTGGCGCTGTTGGGAGCCAAGTCACCCAGCAATGAAGCTTACTTTTTCAAATACTAGGTCGTAACCAGGGGTAGAAGGCTAACGATGCTACCCATGCAGTTAGGGTTGCTTTTGCGGCTTGAAGCTGCTAGCTCGTAATGCTTTACCACCGCGCAGCTGAAATCAAGGGTGTCATGCTTATTGGGGCAACTCCTGAAAGGCTCGGACTGCAAATCAAGAGCTCAAGCGGTCACGGAAGTGTTGGCTGTGCGCAGATCATAGCAGTTATCGGTATTGCAGTTCCTGAGAATCAGTTTGATACTCATTGGGTTTGAGGAGATCCGTGAGTCGTTCCACAGCTCGTTTCTGTGACCCGGGTTAGAGTAAGCAATCCCTGCCTTCAGATGTAGTTGTTTTTTGAGACTTGTGCACATTCTGCAAGCGCGGAGCAAACTTTGCCACACACTGTTGGAATGCATTTAATTTGGTCTATCATGTTATGGAAGCAGTGGAATGTAAATTCCGGATGTTTTAAACAAAGGATGAAATTCTTTATTCATATAATAATAAATTATTTTTCCTTAGTGGAATAAAGAAGCGCGACGAGTAGTAATAGTAATAATAATTGTATCACTTGATCGTATCGAATATTTTCAGGTTTTCAAATGCTGGCTGAATTACGTTGAACTGCAACTCCAAAAATGCACAAAATCCTGAGACACTTTACAGCGAAAGGTCGTTCGAAGGAGTCGCTTCATAATGCTCAGAAATCCAGCTGGCAATATGATGAGGCAATAGAAGAAGCGTACGCCTATGCAACTCAAGGTTATGATTCTGTCGTTATTCCAATTCATAATTGAGTCGCGTACTTTGACAGGGGCTTCTCGGGCGTTGGTGGAAGTTCTCGGGGCGTCTCGAGCGCCACAACTAATGTGAGCTTCCTGAGTATGTTCAGCTACGCCTCAAAGAAAGACGTCGCTCTGATTTTGGTGGCTATAGTCTTGTCCGTGCTAACGGGTGCTCTTCATCCCTTTTATTTGGTTTGGTAAGTTATCATCGTAGAAGAGCGATCAACCTCTTGAAAATTTGAACTCACAGGATTCTCGTTTGTACAGCTTAGGAATGTACATTCGCCACGCTTTTGAACTAGAGTACAACTGCACCGTCATGGACGAGTAATTTCCGCCAAAGAGATCTCTGCTTATTTTGTAATATCAACTTGTCTCTACTCCCCGCTCTGTTTTTACAGCTCAGAAGGGCTATTCCGGGGAAGCAGTAAAACACAGTATGAACAAGTGCTCCTAATTACGTGTGCCGGAATGATAATTGGAGCGACATTGCATGCAGTCTTAATGAACCTAGCGGCTGGCAATCAGGTGAGACTCACAGAAAGGCTTAAAAGAGAAATAATGTACGCTAATAGAGAGCTGTCTGATTAAGGTGAAACTTATCGAAAGGAAATACTTTGAATCGATAATTCGCAAGGACTTTTCTTGGTTTGACTGCTACATTGATAGGGATCTTCCTCATCGCGTACACAAGTAAGTGCATTTTCAGCAGGTGCTGACAGCTGAGACTGAGATTTCGATGTGACTGAGGTCTTGTTTCAAACGTCCGTGAATTCTACAACTCATCGAGGATAGGACTTGCCTTATTGTAATTTATGCATGTTAAGTGACATCCAGGAAATACGTGAAGGTCTTGGGGAGTCCATCACAAGCATAATTGCGGCTATAGTTGGAGCGGTATCCCTCATTGGCTATGGATTCTACGTACATGCAGTAGCTGAGATCATATTCATCAGTGAATGTCCACTAGTGGCAGCACTTTTATTCTATAAGGCCAAGTTGGAAACAAATCTCATTGTGCAAGAGCAAGAGGAGTACAAAGAAGCCGATAAACTTGCAGGAGACATACTCGCCAGCATTCGCACTGTGAAACAATATGAGGGGGAAGAAAGAGAACTAAATAGGTATGCTGATGCCCTCCCTTCAGCTTACAGATTAAAACGTGCAGTCTTTTCACTGGCATTTTTTGCGGGCCTTTTTTGGGTCATGCCTGGAATCTTCTTGGGAATTATTTTGGACCGGTACGGTCAAACAAAATACTTCGCAACTTCTGCTTTATATTGCAAGCACATTATTGGAAGCACGCCCAGCTGGATGGCTCCAGATGAACCTACGATCGCCAAGATTTTCATCGTAAGAATAGTTGTTGATTTGTTTGAGCGTGCGAGCTACCTGATTCAAAATGGAATTCCTTTCAAGGTTCACATGGGAACCCTTCTTGCCTGTCATGAACTTGCAAAAGCACTATTTCTTTACAGAAAGGTTGCAGCTGGAAAGCAAAGGGCCGGGAAGATATTTTTTGTAATTAACTGGTATGTGCTATTAACTGTGTAAATTATTGATCGGTATGAACTAACGCTGACCTAAAAGCTTTTTATTTACAGGAAGCCTCAAATTGATAAGTTCTCGAGCATTGGAGAGAAATTTGGGAGTGCAGGAGACAAATGGCGGGGCTCGATTGCATTCCAGTCTGTATCCTTCGCATACCCGCGTAATCTCGGAAAGATCGTCCTAAGGGACTTAAGCTTTACAATACAACATGGAGAAGTTGTTACTTTCTTTGGCAAACCAGGGAGTGGAAAGTCAACTGTATTGAATTTGATCCTTAGGCTGTATGATCCAACCGTAGGAACCGTAAGCATAGTTTTAGTTCCTCAACGGGTAGCGTGCACGGGAAATGTAAGGTGCTGCATAACTTTCTAGGTAATGCTCGATGACAAAAATTCTCGGGATCTAAATGTTGCCTGCCTGAGAAATCAGTTCAGCCTGGTTCCTCAAGAAGTGGCCATCTTCAGTGGAACAATAGAGGACAACATATCCATGGGAAACAGCAACGTTTCATTCGACGACGTGGTAAAAGTGTGCCTGGAGACTGATGCTCACGCAGACTTCCTCGGATTGCCAAAAGTAAATCGAATTCAAATTTATTTCGAGCAATTCCATCTGCTTTCGGTCATTGCCTATTACTTTATTCGAAATATGTCAGCATGTAACTAAGGAGCTGTTTGTACCACCAATCCTTCTATTTGATCCGGCGAGTTCAGTGGGTAGCAGAAAAAGCGAATTTTGGGGGTACCGAGATTTATAATTATTCGCCCTATGGTAGAGGTAGCACACACCAACCTTTCCGAAAAGTACTTGGTGTGAGGTGTTTTTATGAAGAACGGTGTATTATGTATTCCGACGAGCACTTTCAGTACAAACGCTACAACCGAAAGTATGTAAAGATTAGATTCGAGAACTCTGCTGATAGTAGGTTTCAGGTCACATCAGCTTCAGTGCAAAATGTATAGCTAATCAAGTAAAAAATTCCATAACTGATGTTATTTAATTAGGGATATAAAACTGTCGTCGGATCCCACTCTGACGTTCAACTCACACAGACGCAAGTTCTCAAGATCTCACTGGCTCGTGCACTGTTGTCTTCAAGTCCTGTGCTTATTTTGGACGGGATTGCTTCGGACGTAGACAAAGAAATGGAAGACAGAATATTGCACATCATAAATTCCCGCAAAGGACTTCAGACGATAATTATTACGTCGTCCCGGTATAACTCAATCGTAGAAGTTTCCGATGTTGTATATACAATCAGCGGTCGTGGTGAGGTAATGTGCAAGTCACCAGTACCTTAACATATAAAATCTTACGGAAATAAGTTCTGTGGCCAAAACTGCCTTGGCTACACCTATCTTCGAAGACCGGCAAATGGACACTACAGCAGTAGACGTCAAACCAGGGTTGTTATGCATTTTTGAGAGTAGGCTTTTAACTATTTCCTTGATTTTAGTGAATGCATCCTTTTCTTTTGCTTAAATTTGTAAATTGCACAACCCGGACACTTATTTCTTTTGTGTTAGAATCGAGGGCCCAGAATCAATCGCCTAAACTAGGCCCACATTATGTAAGCTTAATTTCAGCATCAACGTGATTGACGCAAAAACGCACGAACTGTTCTGCTTTCGAATGTTGATTGAGTCATTCCAGGAAAACACGGAATCGCTTCACACTCATGTTCGATTTTTTTTAAATCTTAACAAATGTTAGTACCCTAGAGTAGTGGATTCCAGCAATGCCATTGGTTCAATCCCAGCCCCTCCGTACCCGAGATATACCGGTTTTTGAGTATTTGAAGGGTGCCCGTGGACCGATTTTAAAAATTTTTATTCGAAAATGTAGATTTATCATTAAGGAGGACGAAAAGCAGGAGTGAGCAGAAGTCATTTTAGTCCCCGAATGTCCTACTTTCTCGGAACCCCCGTATTTTTTTTACAAATAACAATGCTGTTATTGAAATCTTGAAAAGCAGGAACAGCAGAATTACAAAATTAAAAACAGAATTTTGTCCAAAATGGCAGAAAAAGCAGAACTTGCTGAAAAAGCAGAGTTTTTTAGATTTTGCCTATTTATTGCAAAAATTGGTACACCTTGATAGCTTTTGGTGCATATTCTCGTGAATTACGCACTATTTGTCAAATTATGGCATGTAAGCTTCCCACAGTGACGCCTGAAAATAGTTTTGGGACCAGAAACGCAACATGTTGCCTCACCTGAAGGCAAAATCCGTTTCCAATTCCAAAATTTATACCGAAAATATGCTTACGGACTAGAAATAAAGGGGTAAAAGCTACCAAATTTTAAAAGCAGAAATTGATAAACGAAAAAGCATAATTTTATCGTTAAAACAAGCAGATTTGGTCTTCCGTAATCATTACTCAAGAGTAACATCGGAGGGCGGTTGAAAATTTGCCGTCGTTTACGAAAAATATCAACAAAGCCGAAACATATGGCCTATTTTCTGTATTCTGATCCGGCATTACTTAAAAACCATAAAACAGGCTATGTGTTTCGGCTTTTTTTGGTATTTCTGGCAAACGACGGCGAATTTTCAACCGCCATCAGACGTTACTTCTGAGTAATGATGAATCTACTTTGTCGAAGAAAAATTTTTGGGGGTTGCACCGTGCAAGATTTAAAATTTCAACCTCCTTTGCTTTTACTCAGCGAATTAAAATTTCTTTT
>JAQFYD010001136.1:0-13437 GCA_034694225.1 Bourletiella hortensis
GTATAGTCAATGATCCGAATGAAACCATCTGTTCACACATACTCCCACACTTGCTCTAATAAAATCCCACTAGAAGATTATTCCTACTGCAGACGAATCTTCTTCTATACCCTCCGCCGACTCACTTTGCCCACACGCATCATCATATAGACAACAAAGTCTAACTTATATTCTTCAAATGTTCATGAAGATGTACGAAATGGATGAATCCATTCCCCGATAAACCATAAGACTCTTCTTCTTCTCTTCTTCAGACGGTAATGATAAGAAATAGTAGCTAATCAGCTGTACACAAACACACAGACAACACTGTCAATACTTTCAAAATCACTCTGACATTACTATCATGCGGTCACTAATGTTAATTTTATCCTGACATATGTGAACCTAGTTGGTCGATCGAAATTATGACATTATGAAGTCTTACATTAATGGACAGTCAACTGTCTTTCTCTCTCTGCTCTAATGTTCCCCAGTTTCCCAATCACCAAACGAGGTTTCATGTGACAGATCACATACTATTATTATGAATCTATTAGGATGAGACCTCCAACTTAAAATTTTGTAGCTTAGCTTACAATGGATAAATCTAAACAGAAACCAACCGTGAGCTATGCGTTCATTTCCATACCCGGAAATTCGAGCCATCCAGGAGGGTTGACTACTGGTAAAAATTTGATGTGCGGAAATAACAACCGACCTCCGATCGCAAGGCTTAACCGCATAGGAGGAAACAGAGCGGTAGTAATGGTTACAGAAAATAATAATAAATTTAACTGCGATTCCAAACTACAAACAATGGAATAATGACGACAAATAATGATGATCACAGAACAAGAGTTAAACCAACTTGTGAGACCTTGCTTTGCAATTCTTGCGACAGACACAAGTTCACCTGTGCTAATTTCAGCTGATTTCATTCACACCGCCCAAGGCTCAAGGATTCATAGCCATCAAGAATGGCTGCGCTCAATGGCTCCTTAAGGCAATTTACTGTGCTGAATTTTTATGAACAATTTTGTGATCGTGACTAACTTTTAGCAGAATTGATGACATAATAATAAATTGTCACTTGTGTTACGTCAATTCTTTAGCCTTTTTTTAAATTTGAGTAATTTTTTAGCCCTCAGTCATCTCCTTTGCTGATGCTGACTGAATGATCGTCAACTCGTAGGGCACAGCTATAGTCGACATGGGGCAAACTAAAATGCTACTACTTGAATAGAGAGTGGAATGGAGAAGGTTTGTAAGTCAAGCTTGTTAAACTAAGATATAAGCTGAAATTTAATTTAAAATTTTGGATTCTTAAGTACTAAATTCGATGGAGTATTTTCAACTTGGTGTTTAGAGTTCGTTGACAATTAGATGACCTCGTGTGCGTTTGAACATGCAGGAGCTAAATAAAAGTTATATGTAACTACAGGTTCAAGTACGGGTAAAAAAATATTCGCGATGATTGTCGTCACTTTTATTTTTAAATTAAGTTAAATATTATAAATTATTCATTTCCTAAGTTTAATTTAATTTAAAATGCGAGCAAAAAAAGTTAATCTTAATTCGTTGGTTGGAAGGTATAATTTAATGTGTCCTTTCCTTCCTCTTCTAAGTGATACTGCGGAAGACTCCATACGAAAATATTAATGCCAGGAGCTGTAAAAATTATTATTGAGTCATTATGTAGCTAAGGATCCCAAAAGTAATTATTGATTAGCAATAATTGGCTGAGACATACCAAAATGAAGGCAACGGCGATACCAACACCACCAACAATCCCGGCACCATCTTTAAATCTCCTCAGGCACCCGGTATTCCAAACTCTGGCCGGACTGGGAGAATGGGTACAGTCAAAATCCTGGTGTTTAACAACAATAAGTTTAAACATGTATTAAAAAACCCCAGAAACCAGGTTGTATTTAGATTGACAGCATATTTATTGTCGGCATATTTGAGGTCCTTAACGTGCACTTACGTCTTTGTGTTTGCAGCAACTTAGAGGCACTTTCTCGTCCTCATCGTGGAATTCCCTTTCCCAGTCAGTATAATTGAGGACTCCGCAACACTTAAACTGGAAAAATTTTAATCAATAGTAAGTTATTCACTTTGCCTCAATGATGTAAGTCAAATGGTATGAGCAACGGAACTCACTGCAAGTTGGACATTATCCCATGTACTTTTGATCAATGAATTTTTGTGGTATTCTGCAATGGTTCGCTGCATCTCCACCTTAAGTGGTTCAGATACTTTCCCCTTGAATACATACCCCAGGACTCCACCGATGAGCAGAACGACGAAGAATATCAATAATAGGATCATGTACTGCAAGAGAAAATAATAAGTTTAGTTAGTACTAACATTAACAGCCTTCGTACGGAATGCAAGGATTTAGTCGCATGTCATAATAGCCATCATTACAACTCATCTTACTGCAATTGTTGTCAATTGCCATAGAAATTCGTCTAAAACTTATACATACGGAATAAAAGATAGTCATACCGTTAACAGAAAGCATTTTATTTCCTTGACGGCTCCATAGCAACCCAAAAATGCGAAAAGGACGATGCAAACTCCTGTGCCAATAAGGACATGTGAAGCACTTCGATAGAGGCTGTCATCCACAAGGTCTGCAAAAATGGCTTGGTCATGCAAGGTAATAGCTCCGACAGCTGTCACCCCGATTCCAGCCAACTAAGTAAAAAGAATACAAAGGATAAGAAGCTAGATACACTTTACTTTCGTTAAAAACATAATCACGATCACACGAAAATGTGCGTACTTACCAGAATTACTACATTGGCGACGAATAAGCTGTATTTCATGCATTGCCCACAGCCGTCCATGTTTCCTTTGTCCATCTACAGTAATTATCAGTTATCATCAATTAAGTTTTCTTGAAAAGAACCACTTGAATTTTACTCAAACTGCCACCCGGTGAAGCCTTTGTATAAGCATGCACTGTTGTAAAAATCTAACCAATCTCATTTTAGCTTAAAAATTGGACCCTCAAAGCCCAAAGTTGATTCAGTCGGAAGTTACACTACGAATCTCTATCATCTACAATGCCTGTCGTAGCGTTCCAGCGTAAGCACTTGTGCGTACAGTATGGAACCGAGGGGCTGATTGATACGCTTCGGGGCAATATGAACAATTGCCCGGGGCAAGAGAATTCCGAAGCACACAGAGATCCGTCGCTGGAAGTGAAAGAAACACGTTGGATGAGTTTTGATCACCTGTTCCGAAAACTTTTGTAGTCTGAGTAGCTTCGAAACATATTCTCCGAAATATATTCACAGAAGTGAATTCTTCTCAAGAACACAGAACGCTAAATGACATTCTCAGTATTTCCATTGCCAAGTCAATCGTCACGATAATGATGAAGGCATGATTAATATAACTTCCCAAGAAAAGCCTTAGGCCTTTTCAACGTCTTTCCTTTGAAGCACTCCACCAGATTCATTATTACATTCCTTTGAAAGCGTCCTTGACTGAAAAGGATCCTGCTCCACCTGATTAACCCTTGCAAACATAATCATAATCACATAAACTTAAAAATCAATATAGAACAAGATCATCGTCTGCAGGGTGCCTATAGTTATTAGTTATTACAGTTACCTTTCGCTTGCTGCAAGACATATTAATTCTTATAGACACTCTAAAATATTATGCTAAACACGGGCCAAGTCAACAGTGTCAATGCTTACAGAGCATTCACTATGAACTACCAGAAAGAGCCAGTCAGTACCTTGCCTTAATCTTGCCCAAAGCGTATCTAATGTTGTAATAATAACATCTCCTTCTCACTACACACAAAATTTCTATATCAGAAAGAAAGGGAAATTAAAAGTCAGCCAACCATGAATAATGATCATTTGTTTACTTCTGCTCATGTAGAATTACAGTGATTCTAACTTTAAAAAAATATCCGAATACAAAATTATGAAACATAATATACAAATCGCAAGGCTGGCTATTAATGATGCAAACGTACGGAAATTTTGCTGCATTTATGCATTTGCTATTAAAATCCCCCTCTATCAGTCGTCCTTTCGATACACTTTAACATCCCCTACCATTTACATTTACATCCTTCTTCCGCTTACTCACAGTTACCCCATGAGAACCTGAACTGTCCCGATTATTTTGAATAAAAGATAAGTATTAACTGCAAAAAACCATAATAATATACATAATATTTTTGTCTTACACACAAAAGATCCAATCCAAAGGGAACCAAAAGGAACAAACAAGTGTCCTTCTTCTTATAGAAGGACCCGAAGAGCCTGTAGGACTTTTATATTCTGAAAAACCAAAATTTTGATCCTAGCTCATCCCCATAATAGCCTAGCTGATTTTGCCCCGTTCCAAGGCAAAGAAATGTGCAAGAAGCTGAAACTAAGAATTATATCTTTCTCAACAGGTGTTTTAATTAGCACAGGAAATAGCACACAGACAAACAACACAACGGTATAACGCGACGCTTTCCAACAATCGCGTCAACATAAATGGGGCAAATAATGCTGCAGATCACAATTTGTTTTCTGTACTTGCAATAACAACTATAGCAGTATTATTGCAAAATCTAGAAGACTGTACAAAAATAATGAGAGAGAGAGAGGAAGTTTAAAGTTGTTGTGGTGGAGGAATCTATTGAGAGGAACTACTGCAGATTTTTGTGGTGAAAGTCAAGAGTCCTCGGACGGCAAGTGACAGGACTGTCCTCCCCACTTTCGAGGACGCCTTTGAATAACATTGTAAACATAAATTCAAGGAGCGCGGAGCTTCGAATGCTTAATAACATTAGGTAGTAGTCCAACCCAACTTATGTACGAACGAGAACTTTTGACGACGATGATATAACAATAACAAAGCAACATATGATTTCCAGCTGCTCATTCAGATACATCGTACACACTTGTTTCTTACTTTAAAGCCTCCAAACTGTATATAAGTACGTTAATTAAGTATCGTCGTCATCATCGTCATCATTATTAAATACATTTGTGAAACTGTCCTTCACACACCCCCTTGTCCCCGTCCCATTATTATTTATAATAATAACTACAACACTATATCATAATAAAAGTCTCGGGGCAGGGCTGAGAGCTGAGAGGCACATAGGGACTTGAAAGGACTTTTTCCATCTACATGACTGAACTGTAGATTAAAAATTCCCATCCTTGTATCTTTTATTATGATATATTCGTCAAGTGTATCTATCCAGAGTCCCTGAGTCCCTGTCCATGACAGAAAATACTCATTCGTTACTGAAGAAAAGTTACATGGTTCTTTACATGTTTGCAACGCGATTGACGAGCTGTCGAACGGAACAACAGTCACACTGATCATCATTTGTCCAGTGGGTCAAGTCGTCGTCATTGTTGTCAACATGAGCTTGAATACGTACGAGGAAGTGGATACAATATCCGTGGCCGTGGCAGGGATTGACATTAATAACGTAAGTCATTTTTTCGTTGTATGTTAAACAGTTATATAATACTATTAACGTATTTTAATTCGTTCATGTATTTGCGATGAGTATTGGTAACTGCGTGAGATGAAAATAAGATGTGAAAAACGTGTCGGGCGTAAGTAGTATACATATGTCATTGTTGGTATTGTTGACATTGAAAGTGCGGAAAAAAATATTTTTATTACCCTTCTTGTTCTCATTCATTGACGCAATGAATGATAATGGTTGCGGGTTCGTGTGTATTATTTGGTATACCGTTCCCATGGCAACGGTGGGAGTTGTGCTAGATATTGTAATGTAGTAGTAAAGTACTCGGTTATTTATTATGTGAATTCAAATTGATTATCTTCGACGGCAAGTTTCCCTGGGTTTGTTTCTCGGATACGGGAATTCCCTATAGCACTGAAAGCGTATTGTTGTTAGAATTACAGTTTGTATGCAATTAAATATCGTCTTGGTTTGTCTTTGTATTGCCTCACTGCAGTTTATCGTCGTTGTTTACTACTAGTACTGGTTTTTTCTGTTCTGCGCGTTGTATTGATCATCATTTATTATTAGAAGAAGAACTGACTGAATGAGATAATAATCACGAATAAAGACAACTGACGGTTTCATTAACTGCAGTCATCCTTACTCCGTCCGTGTCCTTAGCAAACAGTTCATGTTAGTCTCACCATCATTTTGAAAAGAGTACATTTTACTATTGGATTTTAGAGAATCCTCTCAGTCTAATTTCGTGGTGATGATGGTTGGTAATGGTAATAAGGGGCAGAGCACCTCCTGGAAGTATAAGAGTTATAGTGAAATTGCTACAAGATGACATTTGTAAACTTTCAGGTGGAACCATTGGATCAGAAGCGTTTAGTTGCTTTTATAAATCAATTTTTAACCACGACCGTGTCATTTCTCAATCACTTTTCAAGAGCATGCGAAGAGAAGTTAGAAAATATTCATTACAAAATATGCAAAATTGAGGACCAGTTATCAATTTTGGAAAGTAAATTAAATTCATGTACACAACAGTCTTCGGATTCAAACAATGCTAATGGAAGTTGAACTTTTGTGATCCTTCCATGCCTTTCGTTATCTTTTTATATGACATTGTAATATATATGGCAGTATGTTCCTACTTATAGTCTTCTCGTAACGATGACATTATCAACAAACATGAAAAGTTATTATATGCCGAAATAAACGCAGCTGAGTCAGTGTTTCCAAAAGAACGAAGAAGTTTTATTGTTTCCGTGACAAATCCTTAAAACAGCTTAGAACTGAATCATTTGTCCCTAGAAAATCAAATTCATAATGTAAGTCATAGTGTACAATGCTTAGCAATTAAGAATACAACAACGTTAACAAGGGTCGGAACAATTACAAAACCACTGTGATGAGGCTAAGGCAGAAATTATCCTCTTGTCAATACAGAGTAATAGCAATGAATACTCTCAACGAAAAAATCTTGAAGCAGCATCTGCGCCTCTGCTCGTAGTTTGGTAATTGCATCGACGAAATTCATAAGATTAAACCAAATATCATAGCGGCATATTTCTTCAACTCTTACCTTCCTCTTCTTGTCTCCTCCAAGTTCGAAATGCTTACAACGTTTCAGAGGGACTTGCTTTCTGAACTTACAATCGGCACACTCCATCCTGAGCACGATCTTCTTGGTGGTCTTAGCCTACAAAAGCACATGAAAACCAATTATTATTACTGCTTGTATTCTCCCATCCTCTTCTTCATATTTGATATTTCCCGAATTTTTCATACCTTCTTCCTAAAGATGGGCTTGGTCTGACCACCATAACCTTGCTGCTTCCTGTCGTATCTCCTACGTCCCTGAGACGCAGTCCTTTCCTTCGACTTCTTATACTGAGTCACCTTATGGAGTTTATGATGTTTGCATTTCTTGCAAAACGTCCTCCTTTGCTTCGGTATGTTCACCTGGAAAAATTAATAACATTTCAATTGCAGTAAATCATCACGCCTTGCATTAACAACTATTATTCCCATCCTCCTTTTATCCCTTAATCTATTACTGTCATCACTACAGTAACCGCACCGCAATTTTTAATTCACCTCCTACAATCAAATCCTACCTCATCACATCAAGTAAACTGCCACAACTCTAACTAAGAAAATATAAAATAACTTCAAAACTACTTCCATTTAAAAATTTTGAAGAACAATTTGAATTTAAAATCTACCATATTAATTAAATCCAACTGTTTCAACGATTGCCAAAACTAATGGGTTCGCAACAAGTATATAACATGCTTTCTCAATTGAACTTGGTGCCAAAACACTGGCCACCATGCCGTTCTCATGCCGTACATTTACACCGCATTAACCTGACCACATGTGGATTTTCGATATTATCTCTAAAAATTGAAAATTTAATAAAATTCAACCCTCCCGAGTCGTCTAGGATAGAAAGAGGTCAATTTCGAATTAAAATCTTACCATTTTGGATAGTTTTTCCAATGGAATTCACAAATTTACAGCACACCTGTCCTCCCTCGACAGACTTGACTCCTACCGACTGAGTGCATGAAACTCGTGTTCGAACTGAACCGCTTCCTATGGGCACCATGTGATTCCCGAGCATTGGCCATACTTTGGGAAGCTGCTCTGCCGTTCAATGTTATTCAAACGGAGCCTAAGGCCGGGACTCGCTTCTAACGTGGAGAAAGGAGGCAGCAGGTGTGTGTAAAGGGGGCCGGAGGGGGACGAGGAGAGGACCCAGGAAGCTGGCATGACTGCGCAGCCGCATGTCTCAAACCCAGAGTACTCAACGGCTTCCGCAAGTTGCTCTCAAACCCCTGAAAATTTGACAAAGTTGATGGCAAAATGTTGAAATTTCAGTTTGTAAATTTTTCATAATTTTCAGAAGCCTCCATTGAACTAATTGGCTCATAAAAATGTGGATCCGAAAAATTAGAAAAATTTCCTTGACATCCAAATTTTGGGCCAATCCGGTGATGAGTTGAGCCGCGGCTTCACAACGGCTTTCAAACAAAAGCCAAGCTTCGGCCGCTCTTTCTGGTGTGAGCCTTCGCTCAGTTCGGTTCTCAAGCTCGTCTGTGACTGATCGTGGTCGGCCGCCGCTGTACATTTAATACATCTCAAACCTATACGTCGGTAGCTTGCTACTCTAAAAATTTTAGACAAAATGAGTTCTAACGATAAGGAAGTTGCCGTAGAGAAGGCCGAGAATAACGAAAAGGCTGGTGACGCCAAAGCCGAGGTTAAAGGCACAAAACGAGCAGCTGAGGTAAGCGTTCAAAATTTTACTATTGTTGTATAAACGGAGGATGGCTTGTGTGCGAAGGATATGATTTTTGACAGCCGACGCGAGGGATTATTATTGAATTTTTTTGCTTAGTCTGTGAGGAATTTGGAGTAGAGAATTTTGAAATTTTATACATGTTAATAAAAATTAGTATTATTATTATTGGGATTGAATCGATTTTGATATTGTAGTGTGTATAGATTTGAATTGTGTGTGTATATATGCATTGTGAGTATAGGCTGAGACGGTATTCATGCCGGCGTCGAGGCTTACTTTCTGTAGTGGAAAATGGCAGACTCTGTGCTATGGCAAGCTTTATGTATGGGAGGCGTGGTTTAGGCAGTGAGCGCGCATGGTGGCTGGGTAGATTATGTTGACAAGCCGCTATGATGAGGGAGAATTCCGGCCGAGTTCATTCTACTATAGTTGTAGTATTACTATTATTATATTATGCGAATGAATGAGATTGACAGTTCATTATTATTATTATTTTTACACGATTCTGTGGGATTGAAAATTTGGGGGAGAAGATAGGAAGTAGGATGATGATTTAGTTTTCTTTATAGATACTCTTATAATTGTTATAATAATGAGATGTTTATATGTATTTTTGTTTTTTATTTTTTTAGGATAAAGCCGAGGAAGTGAAGAAGGCGAAAAGGGAAGAGAACGGAGAGGAGGACGAAGTAGAGGATGAAGAGGATGTAGAAGGTGAGGAGGAGGAAGAAGAGGAGGATATTCCTGAAGGAGAAGGTAAATGATTAATTTTGTCAAACTTATGTATATATATACATGTGAGTATGTGTGTGGATTATGGCGAATTAGCTTAGTGTCACACACGTTGAGCTCTTTCACATTGTGGATGATGTGTGTGTGAATGTGCGGTAATGATGATGATGATGATGATCACATGCGACTTGATTGTCCTCACGTGAACCTTAATATTTATGTTTTGTTGTTTTACAGAAGAGGAAGATGAGGGAGATGAAGGTGAAGGCGAGGGGGACGGAGATGATGATGAAGAAGACGCGTGAAGTCTCTACTGAGTATTGCATTTTTGTGAATATTAGAAAGATAAGAAATTTATACAAAATAGCGAAAAAAAGAAAAACACTAGGAATTTACACATCCTCCTCTATATACCCCCTTAACTTACAAAGACTTTTATATAAGTTTGATAAAGAACCTACTGTTCTGATAAAAAACCTATACAATTTTTAAAGTTGAAACGAATTGAAGAAATTGGTTGGTTGGTTCCGTTTTGATTGTTAAGTTTTTTTTTCGTTTTTTGTTTTTTACGATGGCTATTTTTTCAATTCGATTTTAATCATATTATATAAATGAGTACTCATAATAATAATATTTCCTAAATATATATGTTATAAAGGATACTACGAAACAACAACAAATGGCTCGCGTTCGACACACATATTACTACTACTACAAGACACATTATATTATGGGTATGCCTTGGAAGATTTTTGTGCTTGCCATTGGTACATAAAAAAAGTATAATAATATACATGAAACACACATGAGGATGATGACGTTATAATTACTACAGTTACATAGGCATGTTACCCCGTTCATAATAATAATAACGATGATGATGATGATGTTCAGCAAATTTTACTTCTAAACTTTATCAGATTATGATGATATACTTATTTTGTGTGTCTGTTCGTGTGCAGTAGGTCTTCATTGTAGATACTAAGGGTCTCTGGCGTGCGTGAAATATTTTCACAATAAATATTACACTATGCAAGATAATTTACTTCTGTTATGTAATGAGTAATTAAGTAGCTCAATTATGAATGAATTTTTTTAAAAACATCAAGTAATAAAAAATAAACGTTGTTTAGGGTTAGATACAACAACAACAACTACTACAACAAAACAAATGTAACCTGGTTGGTATTGTACTTTACTGGTTGAAGATGTGTGGGCTAGGTCTCAGTTATTATTATTATTATTCTTATGATTATTGTATTATTATTATGATTACTATTACTTCACATGGGTTATAAATGTCTCACATTCGGTTCGTTCCTAGGGTATGTTTCAAAAAGATACAGATATTTATGGTGTATTACTATTACATCTTACAACTACTGAGGAGGTGAAGTAGCAGCAGCCAGCAGCGCTATATAAAGTGGGAAATAGTGGTTTTTGAGAACATTTATCAAGCATTATTTCTAACTCCCGCGTAGCCACAGTATAAGGAAAACATATTTGTTTGAAAAATATTTCGAATGTAAGCAGTAGTTTTTTTACACCCAAAGTATAATTACATCAAGAACAACAACAAAACTCAATTACCTGATGGACGATTACATTATGTTTGAAATTCAATTATTATGAAGAAAAAAAACCAGATATTAGAATTAAAATGTTTACCTGATTACTTTTTAATTCAGCTCCCCCCCACTCAATGAATCTGGTTGTTACTCCAGTCATAATATTTCACCATTTCTCTGTACTTTAAGCCTTGTAGTTAGTGAATTTCATATAATGTCATCGTCATAATGTGTGTACGACCGTCGTTGATTCTCATGTGTATGCACATGAGACTGACTGAGATCCCGGTATTATCCGAACAAGCATTAGCTGTTAGCTCAAGGAGGATTACTATATATCCTCCACATTTTTTTCATTTATTGAAGCTTTTAGTAGTTGGCCTGCTCCTGTACTGTGTATAATATTAGGCGTCATTCGTTGGCTTGTAAGTCTCTTCTATGTACTGCTTGCATGCGCGTGTGTAAGCGTGGAGATATGGCGTTTGTAGGTTGTAGGAACGGTTAAAAAGGGCATTTTGTCGGGCCTCAGTGATTACTACTGATTTCCTATGAAGAAAGGCCTGGCCTGCTTGTGTGTATAGCATGTGAATAGGACAGGACGGTGGCTTGATGATGAGACCTTAGAGTGAGTACATATTGCTCGTGAACAAGTTTATAGGCTGAAATTCTTGCTCAACGTTGTTATGCGGCTTTTGATGTAATGGTTAGCTTTAGTAAGTAAGTAAGTAGTAGTGAGAGTGAGACACTCTTCTGAAGTAATGTATTAATGGTTAGTGGCCGTGACTATGTGAGAGAGTCTTCTTCTTTCTGTCGGTCGGTGGTGGTATCTGTTGTAGTATAGCGTTTGTTTCACAAAAACTGAAAGGCCATCCACATTTGAGCATTTTGAACTGTAGCATCTACTGCTAATGCTATTAGGATATATATTGTCTGGGTTATAATAATAGTAATTCTTGACATTATTCACAAGAAAGTAGGATGTGGGCCTGAGCATTAGAAGGAACATCATGCATGCGTGCAGGTTTGGCTTGGCATACAGCAGAAGACATGAGCATAATGTTGTATATATGGAGCATGGGGGAAGAAGGCTTTAGGAAAGCAGCCTGCTTTCAGGCGAAGGTGGCAGTAACATAATGATGATGCTGGTGTGAGAAGAAGACGAAGGAAGAAGAGTAGTTTGGAAAGCGAAAGGAACGCTTTCTACACAAAAATCAATATCCCCGCCCAGGCAGCCCCATGTGACGAAAAATCTCGGTCTGAATGGTAGAATAAGCGTCTTCTACAACAGGTAATTGGTCAAAGAACACATATATAGTACAAAGATACACTGGCAGAAGAAGAGCTTATATACGGACCGGAAACAGAATTCTCTGAACCCTTGGAAATATCTCTTCTGTCCGTACTAACTTTTACATGCATTCCTGCTATATACTTCTCGGCAGCTACTATGAGAAGAAGAACAAGATGATGATGATGATGCGAAGCCGGCCGGGTACAGACGAAAGGGAAGTAAGTAATAAGCGTGTGCATTCAAGAGCCTTTTCTACAGCCCTGTTCTTCTTCTTGTAACATTGATGATACTCATTTTTATTATTTTATTTCATTCTCACGTTCCCCTAAGGAAATTTTACAACTCTGGTGTTGTAAGAGAACCGTTGTTTTTCCAGTATGTTGGCTTGTTACTTAAACAAGGATGGATGGGATGTTTCAGCAGCATGACTAAAAATTCGAGCCAAATGACATATTATGTGGGAAGGGATACATTTTCAAAGGGAGGCTAACGGACTGACTAGGCTTATGGAATGCTCATATATTTTTGCCTCATACTACTTTTGTCATAGGCTGCAGACAGGCAGATGATGATGATGATGATGATGATGATGAGAAGGGTACAGGTTCGGGCTTGTCCTCCTAATACTCGTCATTCATTCAGTACATGATATTTCTGTACAAAAGGTAAAATAGGAAGACTATAGATGCATCCAGGATCATTATTATGTGTTGTTACTGGTCCTGGAAGCTATATGAGGGTAAGGACGTAGGCTCCCAAAAAACGTCCCTTCATCTGTATCAAATGAAACTCTGAGAGAGAGAGATAGAGAGAGTAAAGCTGAACGACGGGCACCTTCAAAAGTTATCCACGCCGTTTTTGAGGGCAATGCTTGCTTTACTTGAGCAAAGGAATAAGCATTATGTTCTTTTGTTGTTGCTGCATGTCCTGAATGCATAGAAACGCTTTTGTTAGAGGGTTCACCCTCAAAAATTCTCTGTATTATAAAGGTACGTTTTAAAAGCTAAATTTGAAGAAGCATGAATTGGCTCAAGCTTGCCCTCCACTACTGTTGTTGCTTATGGCTTCCATATTCTGTAATGAGGCACGGAGC
>JAQFYD010001137.1:0-13437 GCA_034694225.1 Bourletiella hortensis
AGGCTAAAAATGCGTCAAAATGACGTCAGTTTCGTTAGCACGCGAATTCTGAAATTTTGATAATTCATGAGGTGGCCCCCAAAATTTTTGATTTTTCGAAAATGGCCCATTCGGATTTTGAGTTTGACATGACTGCTGTATAGTCTTCGTAGTTAGAGGTCTGGAAGGATTCATAGATGTTGTCGCTCGCGATGAAAACTGCCGCATCGGCATTGATTTAGCCAATAAACATGGAAATGAGCATCAACAGCAAGGATTTTCGGTTGATGCCCTTTCTTCAGGATTTCTTTCCAACTCCTATCCATGCCTCCCCTTATGACTGCAGAGTCTTGTTCGTTTATCCAACACGTCGTCCTACGCGTGTATGAAAATGCTTCTCCTGCACTTTGTGATCATGGCATAAGGCTGTTCGCATAGTGAGTACCAATCGGGACTTACCCTTGAGTCGTGTCTACCGCTTTTCTAAAAACGCTTTCTCCAACTCGATTGCCAAACCTTTCCGCACACTTTGAATACTTCGTAGTATGTAATATTGGACTATATAATACCGGACTTATATTGTGCTGCTAACAGTTTCATTAGACACATTATGTCCGTTATTTATTTGAACTGCTCGTCAGATATGAACCTGAGCTTGCGTCTTTTTAATGCCCTTGTTGTGGATTCATGGAGGGAGATACATGAGCAAAACTATTTGTAACGGCATTCTGACGAGTCATTGTTCAATATCGTTCTGGGGAAAACAGGCTGGCTTATGCCGTTGCCATGAGTACATAGTGAGGGATGAGAAAGGCTACACTGAAACAATTAAAATATATAACAATGCTGATGATGCTGGATGAAGAAGCTCAGATCTTGTGGCCCAATTTGATAAGCAGTGCGTTGATATAAATTTGTTCCCACCAAACAAGGAACTCCGAGTTTCAAATTTTAACGGATTCCAACTCAACTTTTTGTAACCCTCTTGCGGTTGGAAGCTACGGTTAAGATTTGACAAGTAGCCTCATCAGCATGTAAGACCTGATGATGTAAAGCTGTCCCACAGTGATACGACGGTGCACCGTGATGAAGTGTAGCTATCTCATGATAACGTTCTGCCAGCCTAAGATGATTGTGGACGTAAGATGGTCGACCATATCAATATTACTAGCTTCACTATTGTACTACAAACCATTTTGAACTAATACGTACCATCCACATGCTAATGGTAGCACTTTTACCAGACATATATGCATCTGTCATCATGATGCAAGGGTGTACTGTGAGGTGTAGAAGCTGCGTGACTATGAATAGGACCAGTGTTATGATGATGAAAGCCTGTCAAACCTTGAGAGCAAGCTGCATCACAAGTATTAGAGAGGATTGGCACGTGACATAAAACAACAAAAACACGGTAACAAATACAATCCTAATGCCATTGATATAATAAAGTGGCACGTTGTAATAACAAAATTTCATATTTATGCCGTGTTTGTAATATGCCGTGTTTCAAACTATTTGGACCCTATGCACAAATTTTGATGCACGTTGCTACATTTTTAGTTCATGTCATAAAGATAAGCGTGGTTTTTGGGGTCATTTGAAAAGTTTCAGGGTTTTCTGGCTCTGTGAATCCCTGAGGCAGCGCCGAATTCCTTGATGAATTCAAAAGCCAATTTTTTCAAACAGGAACATCCTAAAAAATCTTTTGGAATTGGGAAATTGGATGCAAGTTTCTGACACCAGAGATTGATGTGGCCGGAGAATCCTCCCATATACTTTGACAAGACCAGCTACCAACCCTATAGTTTCATGACAATGGCCCAGGAAGAAGAAGCAGTAAGAATAAGTATTGTAGATGAAAAACGTTTCCAAGAGGGACTTGCCGCCAGCAGACAAAGCTCCAGGGAAATAAGAGCAAAGAGCTGTGGAGTGCGAACAGGATGGGTGACAGTATACGAGCTGCAGAGGAATAACACGCGCAAGACATTGTTGAGAAACATCTATGCTGCGCATGAACTTATGCCCACAGTTCTTCACCCGGAGACAGATGGATCCTCGAAGTTCCACTCATCGATATAAATAATTCGTATTTGATTTTATGCACTGTGTCGTCTTAAAGTTTCGTCACGGACTGCAAGGCCAGAATGCTGATTTTCTTTTATACTTTTAGTTTATACGTCTACAATAAAACTTGTCCGCTGCAACGAGCAACAGCAAAAGCGATGATTTTGTCGTTGCTCCTTACTATGGGGACCAGAATGTTGTCTAAGTAGTACCCCACAAGCGATGTTGTCAGTTTCCGCGACTTTTAGCATTTATGCTAAGTACGGTAGGTTTCTCGCTACATGTGGCCCTATTCGTCCTGTAGGTCCCTGAAGTCCGAGATACACAGGACCAAGAACTTTGCCGCTCTTGTTCAGCGTATATTGCACCGTATAGGTCCCTTACTTTTGACCTTACTTTTTATTAGGACCCTCGATGGGTCCTTATAGGATGGTCTGATTGTAAAAAATCCCTTGGACAGGACGTTACCTACTAGACCTTCAACAAATTCGCTCGTTTTGGGTTGAAGCTGACCGGTTTCAAATGTACTTGTGGGTGGGAAATTTTGAAAACACTGGACTACAAGCAGTCCCCATGGTAGGTAATTTAATACTTGAGCGTTCCCACCATTACCTACAGATGTTCTCTACACTCTCCAAAAACCTTGAGTCTACACTAGCGGGCTGCCGACATTTCTGGGAATAAATGGTTGTTTCCTACCATGATTGCTCATATTGTGCCTGATTTGCCACTCTTGGCTACAGGGATTCTTAATTCTCGGCGCAATATTTCCGCTTTTACGACCCTCGATAGGTCCTTTTAAGATAGTCCAGGTGAGACGAACTTGCTCAACAGGACTTCGCCAAGTTAACGTTGGCCGAAATTGCGCGTTGTGGGCTTAAAAAGACTGCCTTTGACTTTAGTTGTGCATGGAAACTTTTGGCACCACTGGGCTGCAATCAGAACCCATGGTAGCTCTTTGAACAACATTTGGTGCCTTGTCGAATTTACTCAGACCATTATGTTAAAATCAAATTTACTTGGCCCATGGATTACAGCCGTTTCTATAGAGAAAGAAGAAGAACCAGAAAAAGAACAGGAAGGAGAAGGTGAACCTAGAGTATCGGTGGTAGGATAAGGCAGATTAGACCAGAGATGTGGCCCGTAAGGGCTGCCCGTGGAAAAGCCCGGACCGCGGGCATAGGCCGGGCCGGGCAGTTGGGGTAAAGCTACGGGCCGGCGACTGGCGCCCGTTGCACTGCAGATTTATCTCAACTCAAGTTTTAATATGTTCTATTTACCGCGTTTATCCTGCGACAGCCATTTTAACTGGCATTCCTGCCGTTGTTGTCAGTATGCCAGGCCGACTGGGCTTCACGACGATGCATTAACCTTGCAAAATTGGCTTGGAAACAATTCAAGGGCCGGCCACGGGCGGGCAGCGCAATCGAACGTGCGGCCCGCAATCGCCCGTCGGAGCGAGATTTTTTTACGGGCCGGGCAAAGGCGGCCCGGAAAAAAGGAATATCTTACGGGCCGGGCCGGGAGCCAAAGCGTCTCACGGGCCACATTTCTGGATTACATAAATTGTATGCAAAAAGAAGTCCAGTTTCAGGTTCAGGGTTGAGTGAGAATGGTGCTGGAATATTTACGGCAGTGTTGAGAGAAAAGTTGTAGGGATTAAAATTTGGAGCTTAAATAGGATTTACTGTAGGAGGTACGGATGGAAGAGAGAGATTATTATCAGTAGGTTGATTTGAATTTGAATGGTTAGGAGAATGTAGGTAAGATTGTTGTGTGATTGGAATAGGAAAATTGGTATGAGCTCTATTTTGAGAAGAACCAGAGACGAAGAGATGAATTAGTTAGTTAGAAAGTTGAAAATTCTCAGTGGCAGATAGTGATAAATTTAGATTCGGAGTAGGTAAATGCCCTATAAGATTATGATGTTCACCATGATTTTCCGTAGCAACAGCTTCTCCAGCATGAGCGTCGTTAGAAGAGGAAGAAGTAGACCAAGAGCTACTATGATTACTACTGTGTGTAGATTAAGGTGCTGCAAGCGCAGTGCCTTCCCAATTGAAGAGTGAGTCATGACCTTCATCGTGACCGAATGATGATGATTGTGGAGAAGTTAAAGGAGCTCGCCGAGTGGTGGAAATTTTTCATGATTTGCAGGTTGAACTGGATGCTGATTATTATTATCCAGATTTACCGTCGGAACAGTATGATTCTGGCTGTTATTTTCATAAATACGCGAATTCTCACTAGCATCATGTAGAGTATCAGTATTATAAAAAAATGACCGCCTTTGACTTTAGTTGTGCATGGAAACTTTTGGTACCATTGGGCTTGAATAAGCTCCGATGGTAGCTCGTTGTACCACATTTGGTGCCTTGTTGAATTTATTCAGACCATTATGCTAAATATTTCGTCACTCACAATTTGTAAACTGGTAGGCACAATTACATGATATTGATACCATTCGAAAGCTCGTAAAATGCACTTCATTGTGATGTATTCAAAGTTCCATGTCTTTTTAGAAGGCGAGCTTGCGAGACCTCCTTATGTGATGGTCACTGACGCCACTGTGCACCGACGAATGAGAGCAATAATGAGAGCACAACTATTATTTTGATAACTGTGGCGTCACCGCTTCTGTCGGCAGACACAAATCTGCAGGATTGATGGATGTACCGTTTGACACCCTCATTTGGGACGGTAGCCCTACGTGGGACATTTAAGGCATTAGATTCAAAGCTTAATTTTCGCGAAGCGCATAGACGTGGTTCGCCCAGTTTGGCAGTGATTGAAGCTCTTTAAGTGTACTTCCATCGTCATCCATCAGGCATGGCAAAACTGCCAGAACTACCAGAACAATTTAAAAAAGCTCCTTCTTTTCAACCGTAAGTTCCCTAAGTTGGGACAGTATGTATATGCCTGTATTTGAACGGCAGCGAAATACACATGTTATTTGCACTGATCCTTATTTTTCCAGTTTGACAGTAAGCTGTAAATTAAATCTAGTCAAACTACTTCAGAAACCTTTTTTAAACAAATTTTGAATATACTGGTCAAAAAAATATAACTAATTATAATTAAACTATGCATAACCACAATTAGCCGCTAATTACAATTAGCTTGGTCCGTATTCAAATGATACTTTGCAAATCACTCCTAGAACATGTAGTAGCACATCTTAAACGATAATCAGCTTTAAATACAGATTAAGGTCCAGTATTAAAGCCAAAACTCGCGGTGTCCCAACTAAGGGCACCATAGCAAAATCGGGCAAACTAACTTTAATTAGCTGTAGCTTCTTATTGGTATCAGCTAGGTCCTTGATTTTTTGCCACTTAATGTGTCCCTACTGGTGTTTCAATTGTGCCGCGAGTCTTCTTTTGTGAGTGTCCCAGGTCAAAAGCTAGGAATCGCAGAATGCGAGCAATTGTGAAAAGTGTCCCAACTAAGGGTGTCAAACGGTACATTGCTGAAATGTGGCTGAAATCGTTCGTGCGTTGTAGATAGTCAACTACTACAATGCTAATAGAGTTGGTATCTTTATTTATGCAAGCAAGAGCTGAGGAAGGAGAGGATATATACGAGGTGGATGGGCTGAAAGTATTCAAATTATGGACAAAACTCTTGCTTTTGCGTCACTGTGGAGCCAAAACAGGTTTTTTGCGCAATGTTGTCGTATTACTAGTCGTGCATGATGTCCTTATTCAACCTTATTGCCTAGTCAAGAATTATCACACACCGACCAAATAGGTCCTCGGCTGGCGCACAGACGTTTGCAGGTTTTTAGGAGGCGAGCTTGCGAGACCCCCTTATGTGATGGCGACTGACGCCATGCTCCTCTCAGCGGGCTCCTGCAACGGCGAGATACTCAGCAGCGTCGAATGGGCTATCCAAATGACCGGGAGGTCCGCGCCGACATTCTAAGCCATCATTCCTATCGGTCAGTCAACAATAGGGTTGACCACACACAATAATGACACTAATGGCCTGTAGACATTCCGGGGCAAAATGTTCATCGGGTACATTTGTTCACTACCTGAAATACTTGTATTTCACACATTTTTACTAATTTGGGCTACCGTGATCATTATGTCGACGACATAAAGTCCGATTTTGATACTTTTGGTCTCACACGGACCAGTACTATACGAAAAACATGTTTTAATACATTTGTGTACATTACGCTTGGGGTTGGTAACCAAAGCAACAAAACACCCTTTATCAGCAGCGTTCGTACGAGAATTAACATGGTGGTTGGAATGTATTTTGTCATGAAGGCATTCACATTACCTGTTGCTTCAACCTTCGACAACAGTGATTCCAATTCAGTCCATGATACTCTAATTTCTCATCTTCTTCCTCTTTCTCTTTTCATCTTCCACTTCGTACTCCTCTTCAATCCTTTCTTTTCTTCCTCTTCTTCCTCTTCTTCCCCTTCTATCGAATTCTTCTTTGCCCTCACTTTTACGATTTTGGATTTCGGGGCTTAATGTACATAGGACCAACAGCTTGAACTTTCGTTTTTGTATTGTTTGCCTCAATTCCCGTGGTCGGAATGATAACGCAAGGGTTGCGTTTCTTGTTTCTGAAATTTTAAATCCAGTTGCTATAATTTTGGGTGCAACATTTTTTGTTCAACAACACAGATATGACTAGTAAGAAGCGTTAGTGCTCTTCAGAAAATTAAATATACGGTCAGCAATTTTACCCTACAAATTATTTCGCTTTCCCCGGTTAGCTGTTCTATTATCAATCTCTCATATGCTTAACAACACGTTCAACAAAGACTTCAACTTTCCATCATGAATTCAAGATTTTTCTGAATTTAGGAAGTTATTGGAAAACTTGTCAACGTCCAGTCACTAAACATAGTTAACTAAACACAGTTTGTCAAAGGCTGTAGGAATAAGGGTTATTTTTACTAAGGCCCATATACAGTTTACAGCTAGAGTTTACATAATTTACACCAACTTTCAGAGTTGTAACTCTGTTTAAATTGTATGTCTGTATCCTCCTCTATATCGCTTTGATGCAAGCGCTTAGCTGGTCCTTGCAACCATTGGGCCCTCCATCCCATATTTAAAGTTATTTTTGTTCCTAAAGTCTGTAGTTGAAGCCTTCCCAGGATACATTGTGTTACAGCTACCAAGTATCACTTTCTGGGGAGGCCTTTTGGCCCAAAAAAAACATGGAACGTATGTATTCTTTACTTGAACGATATGGAATCGTACTGGCCATGTAGATTCCCCTTAGGTCAAGAACGTGAACGCCTCCATCTGAATGGCAATTTTATCGTCTGTAACCCTTGCAGGAACCCGTACGTGTTTCCATAATGTTTCCAGGCTGGAGGGCCAGACTTATTTTGTTCCCAACATTTCCTTTTAAGGACCCTCGATGGTCCTTATAAGGTCATCCAATTTTCTTTCGGCCAGCACTTAATACACCGAATGTAAACCGATTTCGCCAAAATTGGTTTCCCTTTGACAGTTACTGAACGTTGTTGTACGTGCTAAAATTGGGTACCTCCAGGACAACAGCTGTGACTGTGGCGACCTGGACTGTGTTGGATTTAACCTGGAAACATTGTTGGAAGGCTCGGAGAATGCGCATTATCAAAGGTGGTATCGCCTTGTTGTTTGATAGCAAGGATCCATAGCAACCCCGTTGAAACAGCAAAACACTCCGAAATGTCCCGGCCCCTTGTAAACCAGACATCGTCTTCACCAAGAAGCCCACGACCTGTGGTTTTTACCTACAATATTTTTGTATGCCCTAGGGTGTGCATTTTAAGTAATGCTACCTCGAGCTCGAAATTAACCTAGGCGCGGATGCGATCACAATTTACGCGTTGAAGAAAATAGGGAACCCTTCCAATTTTAACGTGTATAGCTTGTGCACGTGAAAGTTTATCATGTGGACCATCAAATTTTCAGTACGCTGTTGTAAGACACTGCCTATGAGCTGGCACATTTCCATGCCTCCACTTCTCGAATCCATGGGATCACCCAAAGCGTTTAAAACAACATTCAATAAACTCCAACAGCTGGGATCACTAGGCCTAATCCTAACAGAAATTTTACGAAGACGAGCCTGATACCCTCGCAAAATACGAGCTTTTAGCCGTTGTTGCTAACTGTTTACAAGGATGGTTTACTAGATAGCAGTTTTATCGGGTTGGCTGAACCTTACATCTCCGAGCGTCCAATCTCTGTCCTTTCGACTAATGAAGGTCCATCGGTCCCTGCGTGCAGCTCCGTAAGCGGAAATATTTATAGATATTTAAGAAACTAACCACCTGTTCAAGTGAGTTTATTTTTGGGCGTTGAGCCTGAGCAATGAAATTGCCTAAAAATACATCTCTGCAGCACTTACTCACACCTATTTTTCCTTCTTTCGGCAATTCCTTTCAGCCCACCGATTTTGAAGCAACTTGTTGCAAAGTCAATGCGAGATCAAAGTCTACCTCACAGAATTTTTGCCAAATATTAGGCCTTAAGGGTTACGAGCGATTCGATGTTTGGTTGAAATTTTAGTGCCCGTTACTACGTGTCGTCAAGAAGAATTTGTCTCCAATAAAGAAAGCATGGGAAAACTTTAACTCTATTTTTAAGGTTGATCCCCCACAGCGATTTTCTCCAAACTTTGCACATGTTTTCGTATGAGTTTTCTTGCCCATCTGAGAAAATTTCATGTTGTGCAAAACTACACTTCACCAGTTAATGCTGGACAAAGGTAAGAGGCTCGCAATGTTTTTCTATGGCTACGAAGGTGTAGCTTACAGTTGCTCAAACAACTTCTAATTTTCTTCACAAAATAGGAAATTCGTGCAATTCAAATTTTACAATTTTTTCCGGAGCAAAGCAACCCCCAAAATCGTTCTTTTTGCACTGCAACTTGTTAAAAGTACTAAAGGGCCCTATGCGGCGCATTGTATGCGCTAGAAAAAAACCATATAGCTAGGGGTTTTCGAAGGTGCTCTACAAGATGGTGTTATTGGCTTAGCGATAGCTTGGAACCAGATCTTGGGTAATTCTCGTTAGTACTACTGCCTCCACCAATTTTGGTTCCGACCAGTCTGTGCCCCTAGGTTACGAAAGAAAATAAACCTGCGATCTCAGACATTTTCAGTATAATTTCAGTGTGTCCGTTCATTACGTAGAGGTGTCTTCAAATTCTGAAGAAAGTGTTTGCGGTGGGCGGGACTATGAAAACCCGGGGAATTCCAAATTGTTGGACGGATATCAACGTCTACATGACGTTATCAACAGAGCGAGGATATGTATGTACAACAAAGTTGCAAAACATGTGTGTAAATATTTACCAAAAATTTCCGAAATATGTAAAAAATATGTGAAACGAATTTTTTGACGAATGTTTAGGGGGCTTGCAGGCACTTTCCAAGGGCCTAATCCGACATTTATCCCCACTTCCACTTCATGCAACGAGCAACCTCGATGCAGCAACGATCAGGGTCACATATTATGCACTACTAAATGTTTTCCGATAACCTTTCAGTCGGTGATCCCGGTGACGCTGCCCATCGAGCTGCAGAGCTTTGGCAGCATCAACTGCGTGCATTATTGTAAGCTCCATTTAACTGCAAAGGGTCGAACATGACTTTGTACCCCTAGGATAACCTTGAAGTCAATACATACATATGATTTCGGATATGCAAGATGCGGGTTTCGTCAAAGTGAACGTGCCAGCGGTTTGGATGGGAAAATTCATGTTTCTATTATGCAAAGACGTAGTAAATGCACCTGCAATAAGGGCCTAACGTGGCCCAAGCCGCACTGGAGTTCTTTTTATCCAGAAATAAAGTATAGAGTAGGTGTTCCCCGCATGCTAGGAACCATTACCAACGGGCAAATTTTTACGCTCGCCGCTCTGCTAGGATGAGGCTTTATGCATTTAGTATGATTATGTGGCCCATCGTGGGTCATGCCTCGTAGGAAACTCACGAAGTCGTACGCAAAGGGTTATCGTTACATCCTCGGAAGGTTGTGTATGGGCCTATTTTAGCCATCATTCCAAGTTTGAATCAGCAAATTACAATATATAAGAAGCAAAGGCACGCTCAGCTGGGAAATTTATTACTAAGTTTGGAAAAAAACCTAAATCGCGGATATTTGTACCAGAGTTCTGAAAAACATTTGAACTATGTGAAGAATATGTGAGTACATATTTATATGTCCCTAGGTGTCCAAATATTTGCAAATATGTAAAATAAAACTTCTGTGGGAGCATCCCAAGCCCCTAAATCGTCCAGCCCCTGAACCCTGGGGCGCTACTGCTAACCGATAAAAGTTTTTTAGAAGGCGAGCTTGCAAGTCCCCCTTATGTGATGGACGCTGATGCCACACCCTACTCCGGGACCTGCTACGATAGTGAAATTACGAAATAACTCGAATGTGGTATCGAAATGACCGGGCGGTCCGGGCCAACATTTTGAGCCATGAAACGTGGTGATTGGGCAATCATCGGGCACACCAAGCCGATAAAACCGGCCATTTTGGGACATTTTCTTGTCGTGACGCCTGTACATTGGACGGTGGCACCTAGGATGGTACTCATAGTGGGACGTGAGATATGTCAAAATAACCGGGAAGGGCGCGCCAACATTTGGACGTACCCTACAGGTCCATCGGGTTACTAACATGGTCACTACCAAGTGAAACCTGACCATTTTGCGAAATGTAAGTGATGTAACGCTTACCTTTCCACCAGTTTTGCAAGCACGAACGGTCAAATCGGCTCTAGCTGTATGTCATAATGATCCAATGGTCGGCGCAAACATTTCCAGTCATCAGAATAACTGATCGGCCAATAATTGGATAAACCAAGCCGAGAAAACCAGCAATTTTTGGACATATGCTTGTCGTGACGCCTATATATGGCACTGTAGCGCCCACACCAGTAGTCGAAGTGGTAAGTATGATATGTCAAAAGACCGGACTGTCGGCTTGAACATTTTCACGTACCCCAACCTTCAATAAGGGGACAAACATGGCAACTACGAAACGTGACCTGAACATTTTGCGAAATGCACGTGACGTAACGCTGACCTATTAAGCAATTATAGAGAGATAAATGGTCAGACTGGCTCGTGTGGGACGTCAAAATGACAGGGCTGCGGGCACATACATTTGTAGCCATCAAACGTACTGATTGGCCAATAATTTGAATGACCAAGCCGAGAAAACCCGTCATTTTGGGACATTACAGTGGTTAGACGACTATGTATTGCACTGTAGCGCTCAAACCGGTAGCCAAAGTGGTACGTATGATATGTCAAAATAACCGGGCTATCGGCGCCAAGAGTGTGACGTACTTCAAAGTTCAATCAGGTGACAAACATGGTCACTACGAAACGTGACCTGACCATTTTGCGAAAAGAACGTGACGTAACGCTTACCTATTCACCAATTATGGAGGGACAAATGATCACACCGGTTCGTGTGAGATGTCAAAATGACAGGGCAGCGCAGCGGACACATACATTTAGAGCTATCACACGTACTGATCGGCCAATAATTGGAATGACGAAGCCGAGAAAACCCGCCATTTTGGGACATCAAGTACAACATGTGTACAAACTTGTACCAAAAATGCGAAAAGCAATACACACCACTCTGTATTACGTTTGTGTGTTAACCGCTTTGGCACGCCTAACACACATGTAAGCATTTCTACCAGCGAGCCTCCACATTTTGTACCGCCGGAGGCATGTGTTCACAAAATGGGCGCCTCGGCGTAGATTTTATATACATATTCTCGCTCTGGTTATCAATAATTGGAGTTAAACGAAAAAACAGACACAATATTAATAATGAAAATGTTTCTATGGGACGACTTCACCGATGCTACTACGTAACAGTCTTTTAGTGACTAAAAACGGTTCATTGAAACTGTCAATAAATTTTGCAAGTTTATGTCCAGAAAAAACTGTGTTTATACTATGCGGACCTTTCAAATCAGGTTCATGCATCAATCAGTACCGTGAGATCTCCTATGAGGACCACAGCTATGCAAAATACACTTCATATTATATTACCCTGTACGCTGACAAGGCGTAGCTGTGTTCTTGCGAGACATTATTTAAATAGCCTACGAGTTAACCGTTACCCATGTGTCATTTTAATGAATAATAATGACTGGCCTGGCATAGGGCGCGTACATAACTTTTGACGTTCTTACTGTTTTCTTGTATACTTATGGTGTAACGTCAGTTGGTCCTGAAGACTTGTTTGTTGCGCTTAATGTGTATTTGGAGAGTAGATGCAGTGCAACACGGAAATTCTCGCCGAACTGCAGCCAATAATGGTGGCTTGTTCTCTTTGTTACCGATACCCCGATTAGTAACGAATTATAATACACACATAGTACTAAGTGTTGCTGTGTCTATTGGTGAGGTCAGTTTGATATCATATTCATCGAAATCAGATGCGATATCGCTGATATATATGACTAGCAATAGCCAAAACTTCGAAATCGGGGGGAATACGAATTTTTTTGGTAGGAGCTACCTAAAAGCTGTTCACGATGGTCAAAAATCTTCAAAGTTGACTGTTGTAGACCCTATCGAAGGTTCGTGAAAAATTTGTTGATCATCGGTCGCTACGTGTGGGAACGCAAAAAAATTAATTTTCCTACATTGTTGAATGAACGGCCTGTATCCCGGAATTGACGGCAATTAGCCAGGTTGTATTGAGCGCAATATCCCGAAAATTATACATGCAGAACTTCACAATATGGCGGTCATTTCGTGCTATAAGCGAGTTGGCAAAGCGTTTAAAACAGCGAAGGTAAACCCACAAATGACGTCCCACTTTCCACCCACCCTAAAACTAGTGTTACCCACGGTAACCAAATTAATAAAAAAAAACTTTCAAACAAACAAAATTTCAAAAACCTTCATTACTCTTATTAACCATTCAAACACTGATGCTTACATGCGATCAAATCTACCAATCCTGATTGTCCAGCAATTTCCAGAAATGGAGAATAATGTGGAGAACCCAAATAATCAGGGATTGCCAGTAAGTACACAATTTAACTACAATTTATCTGAGCCCCGTTTTTCAATGTTAAAGTCCTTTTTTCCGGTGGTGGTCTGGAGGCTAAAATCCTCCAACTTGCTGGCTCTTTAGCCAGCCAACTACTGCGGGGACTCCGGTGCCACCCGCAGCCCCGCTTTTCAATGTTAAAGTCCTTTTTTCCGGTGGTGGTCTGGAGGCTAAAATCCTCCAACTTGCTGGCTCCGTCGCCAGCCAACTACTGCGGGGACTCCGGTGCCACCCGGAGCCCGGTGAGCCCGGCTGATTTAACACTGTAGTTTGAAATATGTCTTTGAATCCAATCCAGGCCTTCCAATGGCCTGAGAATTTAGGG
>JAQFYD010001138.1:0-13433 GCA_034694225.1 Bourletiella hortensis
CTTGGTGAAATGGTGTAGCTGTGGATAAGAATGGGAGATGGGCATTTAAATTAAGCTCAAATTGTTCGCCCTTCCAAGTCTTCTTCCGTGATGAGTTGATGGATGGAAAGAGGGGAGCGTTTGTCAGCTGTGCAAAAAGGTTCACATTTTCCCCCACTTGTGTTGTTGATCGTAAATTTATAGTGGCTTGTACTCATGAGAAGTAAGCTAGTACATGGTTTTACTTAGTATTTATGTACATTGACTGGTGGTGATAGACGGGGTCTGTGTATATTTGTTGGATGTGTAGTTTGTTTCGTAAAATTTTAGTGAATACAGTGGAAGGAGCTCATTAGTTAGAGAATTTCCCCAGCTTCGCCTTCTTCATCCCCCTCATAATCTCCTTG
This sequence comes from Bourletiella hortensis, assembly GCA_034694225.1. Classification (NCBI taxonomy): domain Eukaryota; kingdom Metazoa; phylum Arthropoda; class Collembola; order Symphypleona; family Bourletiellidae; genus Bourletiella; species Bourletiella hortensis. The sequence goes on from JAQFYD010001138.1 coordinate 387, forward strand.
TACTAGTGTAGCTATGGAGCAGGAGTAGAAGACTCTTGGTGAAACAACTCTTTTCCACCACATTTCATACGGAGCTGGGGAAATTAATTATTGAAAAGCACTACCAGTATGTACTAGCTATATACTTGAAGTTATGACATGCATGGTATGAAGCACTGACTGAGTGGCAGTCATGTTTAAATTGGATACGTCTGACGGCATGGAAGAGTACTAGCAGCAGTAGTAGTAGCGGAGTTGTAATATAGTAGAAGGAGCAATCACTGGAGCCAATTCGGATTTCTATAGTTGTCAGCAAGCAGAGCGGTGAAAAAGGGTGAGTGAGAGTATGCATTAGATACGAGAGTTTTATGAGTTACTTTACTACTATTTGCAACATATATTAGATTATTTGTTTGCTTTTCTACGACGAACCACCACAAGGAAACTATGGAGTATTGAACGTGTAGGAAAAGGGGGAGTAAGTGGAAGAAATTAGTGGAAAACCTGACAAGTCTTTCGATTTCGCCTTTCCTGATTTTTTTCTGTCTCCCATTCTACAGTATAGGAAGGAGCTGGTAGACATTTTCAGTTGAATTTATAAAAAAAACTTCGACTGTAGACTTTGTTCTGGCAGCTCGTAAATATGTGCTTTTCTTATATGAGGAAAACGAACGAAGACGGAGAGGAGGACCTAATGAAACCCTATAGAGAGTGAGGAGAGGAGAAGAGAAGAAAGGGTAAGGAGGGTAAAAAAAATTGTAGAAGACGAAGAAGTGAATGGAACTGAAAGAGCAAGTTATTTTGCTCGTTTCCAAAAAGTGGTAGTTGAGAAGGGCTCAGATTGTACGAGTACAATGGGGAAGGATTCTAGCTTATTCAAACAAATTAGATATGAAAGTTGAGAGATAGTTGATCCCTGTCGTTCGTGTGTGTGTGTGTGGACCAAGTATGATTTAAGCGGGGATGTCAACATAGGCTGTACGCTATGGATACAGCAACTCCTCCTGCTACTTATGATGATGATGATGATGATGATGATGATGATGATGATAATGATGAAGATGATGGCACATAGAGCTACAGTAGTGAAGCTTCTGTATCCTCAACCCTCCCGCTTGCTCCTCATTCTTCTTCTATAGGGACCTGAAACATTTTTTAAATGAAATTTTTCCGCGAGAAGGGGTAACGCACTCGCTCAGTCCGTCAACTCTCCCACATACATCATCAGCAGCAGCATGCGTGTATGTGGAAGGATGAGGCTTTCATTTCAAGTAGTGAAACTATTGGAAACATCATCTGAATATCATATGTAGAATACGGACTCAAATTCTAACATTAGTTGGAGCTTCTCTTTAGTATGTCTATCTGTCTCGCTCTGCGTCACATTTTCCTCCGAGGAAAGCAGTCAGTTGTTATCGACAAAATGAAAGCAAAGCGTGTCAGCGAAATCCGTAGAAATACTCTCGTTCGCTTGCTCTCTCTCTCTCTCTCTCTCTCTCTCTTGCTCGCTCCATCTCTGTCTATACCCTCTTTGCATATGTGTTAGTCCACGTTTTCCCAGTTAGTTTTGCCCAACGGCAGATTTCCGTTCGTTCCATCCTATGTCCTATTGATTCATTCCCGAGTGAATGCCTTCAGCCCCACATTTAGTTATAACAACAAGCTTGTGTCTGTTTCTTCCAACTCAAAGAGACTTTACTCAAGCCAGCCTTTGCTTATTCTGTCTGCCTTTCTATATGGCAGTAAATGGTGCTGTTGTGATAGTAAGCAAGATGGGAAGAGAAAACATGCCTGGGTATGCGTACCTCATTTGGCTTTCTATTCTTCATCTCATGTCGTAATAGATTCATTCTCCTATGAGAATTTTTCCAAGCCCCGTCTTTGCATTAACCGATAGCAGCTTCTCTTCGGCTATTTTGACTTTGGAAATAATTAGATCCTGCTGGAAATCAAGTAAATTCTTGGCATGCTCATTAGTTTTAACAAATTCAGTGTAAATGGGTGAGACATGTGAGAAGATGGTGACACTGATTTTTCCTCTGGGGAAAGTGAATCATAAATTTTTAACAGTTTCATGCGACACACACCAATAATGGACCTACGAGGAGAACTGTGAAATATGTTTAACTTGAGAGAAATAAATGGTCCAACAAGATCGGTCAGGGAGAATAATGAACGAAGGCATGACGTGTGCTATTTGTTCAAAATAATGTTGTTTGCTATTGAAATCACATAATTCCTTTATATTGTCTGCATGGTGACAGTCAAAGGAGCGAAAGTGAAAGCTGACAAGGTGAGTTGGTACAAAGAACAGTGAGGATACTGTTAGAATAGATGGTTGCTATTGCCGCTCATACCCAATGCGTAGGGTTTCCATGATACTGTCAGCATTGTGTATAATAGGGGTATTTTGTACATATATGGAACTGTTACATAGCCAGATGAGATAGTGAATAGGACGTAGAGTGAGGAGAGTGCGAATGGAGAGAGAGAGAGAGAGAGAGAGAGAGAGAGAGAGAGAGAGAGAGACCGCATGAACAAGAGCGTGGATGTTGTCTTTATTGAGTCGGAAAATCTTCCGAGCTCTTGTGGCTGAATAACATTCTGTTGGGGCTGGTGAAAGTAGTCAAAGTAGTAAGCAAAGAGGCATAAGGAGCTGTGGAGGAGAAGAAGAAGCAGGAGCATCAAACGCTAGGTATAATATATGTTGAGGGGAAAGTAGAAGAGAGAACCCAAGAGTGAGTGAATGTTATAGGGAGCGAAAATATAGATAGAGGGAAAAAGGTCTGCCCTTGAGTAGTTTGGGTTTGGGAAACAGTAGAACTGAGGTTTACGTTGCAATAGGGAGTAGTACATTTGGCAAAGGAGAGAGAGAGAAGGAAGCTGGTTTGGTGAGGAACGTTTGAGTCCCGCATCATTTGGCTTTGTCAGAGAATCCGACAGTAACTGGAGCTTCATGAATCTCACATGAGTTTCCTCCTCCTTCACTCTGACTGACTATCAATATAGATCTAGTTGTGGAGCTGTTGTGTATTTGTAGCCATGTTCAATTCCAAATATTTATCGTTCTCGCTATGTGCAACTGACTTACAGTTATCATCCGCGTCTCTGTACTCCCTTGTTGCTGCCAGAGGCCTGGCCAGCTTCATCATTGCACCGTGAATAAGTGAATGAATGTCTCTGAAGCTCTGACGGCTCTCCATAACCCTTCCTACAGCTCATTATGACACTGTTAAAAATTAATGAAATCTTCAGCAGTCACATTCCGGCTTTAATTCCACCAGTCATGTGGCCAAAATGTTCGTATTGACGGCTTTTATTACAACTTTAGTTGCAGCTTTTAAGAAACCGTGATATAGCACTGTTATAGTTGGTTTCCATAAAAATAAAGGAAAGGATTCTGATAAAATCTGGCTCAATTAATAATTCTGTTGAAAAAATGTCAGGCTGTTCATGGATTGACAATAACTGTAGCACATTACGTACAATGTAGGAATATTTTCCATGGAGAAAGTCAAAGGAAAGGATTGAAGGGTTGAGCAAGCAAAGGTTTTTTTTGGATCTGTGTGTGATGTCTTACAACATCCTTCCTACATGTGGAAGCTTTGTGTACAAAGCAAAAATATTTTCTTAGATGTTATGTATATATGTATACCTACATGGCGTCACATTACTGGAACCAATATAAAACATGAGTTAAAGAATGGGAAGAGACAAGATAGGGATGAAAAATTGATTGAGTAATGTGAATACGGATGACAAGGAATATAAAAACGGTCATATACTCAGTCCAAAGAGAACATTTTTGTCCGTTTTCCTAAGCCTCCTTGCTCCGTCTCTCTCTCCCTCTTCTCTCTCTGTTTCCTCAAATTTTTTTTCTTCCTATTATTCCTCCTTCTGCTTCTCCTTTTTCGTAGTCCATGACTATGGTGTGTTATGTATCGATAACAAGTTTGGTATGGGGAAAACATAGAAACTGAGAGGGAGGCAGTAGAGGGGGAAAGAGAGAGAGAAAAAGGAAGAGCAGAAGGATGAGAAAATAAGAAAAAGCCGGATTGGAACCATCATATTCAGAGAGGAAAATGGGAAGCGACTATATATACGATCGATTGATCCTGTATATGGTTACATTTACGAAGCTGGCATGGAAATATCGTAGGCAAATGGGTCTTTTCTCCAAACTGTTTAAATATACGTCAACCACGGCGGGGCACGGCAAGCAGTATTTACACCTGTGTTTATGTGTGTCTGGCCAAGTTCGAACTGCCACGTCAAATGTTTTACAAAATCTCTGAATATAGTTACCGTCGTCTCCTTAGCATTCATGCTGGAGTAGGTGTCCTTTACGTCAATAGGATTTTTAGGTTGCTACAATATAGCCAAAAGGTGAAATTACTGTTATCTTGGCTTACATTCCTTTCCTCGCCTGAAAGTCACTTTCTCCTTGTTATAACCTTCTGTCACCGTAGAAATGCCCACTTGAATCGTCAGCCGTTCTTCCGTCTCGGTCCTTGCTAGAAGTATTGAGGAAAGTGGCACTATTTTTTTAATCCATGATACATTTAGTCCCAGCAGGCGTAGTAGGAGGAAGAGGAAGAAAAATATCATGACAGAGGAAAGTGTTGGAATTGTATTGGGAAAGGAAGCGATCGAAATTCGTTGTATTGTCCGCAAGCCAAGACGGAGAAGAGAAATCAAAGGCAGAGATTTTGGTCATTGGTTTACTCCGTCTGTGAAATTGGGCTAGAGCTGGGACAATTGCGTCCTTTGTTTATCTTGGTCTATCTTTGATAGTGGCTTTTACTGTTGTTGCTGTTGTTGTTGTTGAAGTTGTGGCCGGAACGTAGAAGAGAATCGTTAGTTTTGCAGCAGGAACAGAAACAGAGTTAGAAGGAGGGAGGCTGGAGGAGATACCTTTGGTGGAGTCAGAAGTACGGGAGGAGAATGTGAGGATCTTCGACTGTTGTTACTGTTGTGTCTTTTGCTTACTACAACACATGGTGACCATAATCCATCATATCGACCGACTATAAGTCCATCTATTCTCCGCCGCGCTAGTTCTGGATGACAACTTTTACGCTTCAACTCGTTTTCCTCGCTTTCATAATGGCCTCTCTTTCCCAATATTTTTGTCAACGTCCGCAGAGACACGGAACCTCAGAATCCTTTTTTCCTGTCAGAAAAGGCGTCAATGAATTATTACCCATTCTTTCTTACATTTTGTTACCGTTTATACCCTTTCCTTTCACTTCCTTCCAAATCTTCTGCCTGTCTTCCCCACACAAAAAAAATGTATACATGTATGTATTTACTAACAGGCCAAGACTCTGCTGCCTTTATTGTACTACAGACTGAGCACATTAGGAATATTATTTGCGCAAAATGGAATGTGAAATGCAGTAAAACTTTCAGAGTTTGATACAATCAGTATACCAGCACTGAACGCAGAACTTTTGGTTTTGATTGTTAATCTTTCTTGTTTTTCCAGGTTAAAATTTGGTTTCAAAACCGGCGTACAAAATGGAAGAAACAGGATAATATAAGCAATGCAGAAGCAGCGGAGCATAAAGTCCAAGCTACGAAGAGTACGAGTGGAAAGCATCGAGATAAGAATGCATCTCCCTCAGGTCGAAGTAAGAATCCACCTGCATCCCTGGACTCAACGTCTAATAGTAGTCTAAAACGAGCCGTTGGTGGTCATGTGCCAGGAACATCCGAATGTAGTTTAAGCGTATCTGAAAGTGTGATGGATTCGAGTGAGGAACATTCAAATGGGTCACTCATTATGCATGATGAAATTATGTCTGAAAGCGCCATGTCCGAATATGGTAGTAAAACTCCTACCCCCGCTCCCTCGGAAGATACGTCAATTCTAGCTCAGTCTCTTCAGCAGCCCCCGCTTTCCCAGCAACAGCATTACCCTCATCGCAATCAAAGTTCTTCCATCAGTAGTCATCAGCAACAGCAGCATCACCCTCATCATCATTCTCCTAATCTACCCGCTCAGCAAAATAGTCGATCGGCATCCTCACCACTTTCATCATCATCGTCACCACCATCATCATCCACCTTACCTCGAAACCAATCCCCAACGGAATCATCATCCATAAGTGGAGGCAAGATCACCGTAGAAACGAGTGACAATCGTCGAAGCATGCATCTAGGTCGAGTCACAGCTTTCAACGGGTTACTTAAAAACGGGAGAACAGTCAATGGTGGTAGTGATGGTGAGCATGAAGAGGAAGATGCTGACGATGCCAATGATGATGATGATGATGTTGATGGAAATGGTTATGGTGACGACTCGTCGGATCATGCCGATTTCCATCCACCTACCAGCCGTCGTCATCAGGACAGCAGCAGTATGAATAATGGGAAAGCTGAAGATTTAGCTATCAAATGTCACAAGGACGCTTCACCAACAGCTCAGGGCGAGTTGGATCAAAAAAGTTCAGAGACTGAGATCAAAATGGATCCACCACTTCCTCACAGTCACATAAGTTAATATTTACATAAAAAGGGATGGAAATGACTTACATTTTATGACTCCTTTAATGATAATAACAATAGTTCTCCACTTACTACGCTGCTTAAATAATAATAGTTATGATGATAATGTATTACAAAATATGGAATACAGTGCAGATTTATATCAATCCTTTTCTTTATTTATTGTCAAGTGAACAAAAGTCATGTGAAAACAATGTAAAAGAGTGAGGGAAAGGAAGAGAAAAAATAAGAATTATAATTCCCAGAGGACGCGAGAATTTTATGCAAAGGACGCAGCCTACTGTGATTACTATACACATAGAACTCCTAGCAGCGGTATATATCTTTTTGTCCTTTAAATAAGTACATCAAGTTCCTTGTGTGTATGGGAATAAAATCAATTAGTGTGACGTCCAAATTATATTTGGTCACGAATTCACCTTCGCTTAAAGTGATTTTCTTCTCCATCCTCAGGAGTCATGTGAAGTCGTTCGTAACTATGGAACTGACTTTGTTTCTTTGCAATATTACTTTCATTTCAGAGTTTGAGTTCACCCTCATAATAATGTTCTCGTGCATTTCATTCGATTTTCATTCCTTATAACCGAAGTCACTTTGAAAGCTTCCTTGCCTTCATTGCTAAACAGCCTCGTCAGTCAGCCAAAAATAAAGTCGTTCAGCATATTATATTGCTTTGGGATTGGAGGAAATGAAGGACGCCCGTGCGAAGCTATGCAATTGACCATAATTTGCCCGAAATATGCAAACAACGAGAAGTTTTAAGGATGTTACGTTATGGATGAATCCAAATTTCTTTAATTGCCAATGTGACCGCGTTCACCATATTATGTCTAGAGTTTTTGAAATTAGCGTATGAAAAAGTCTTCAGAGCTAGTAGATAAGTCACTGGCAAGATTTTGCCTATCGTTTTATTAGCCAAAAGGGGACTATCACATTGACTCCCCACCTCCGCAACCTCCACAAGGGGGGCCATCCATACTCATATCTGGAGGAGGACACGGATCATGACAAAACCTAGGTTTTGCACTCACTTGTGCACAGCCTGCAATAAAGAGTAAGTTCAGAAGCTCAATGAAAGGTTGATGCAGGCACTAGAAAATCTGGGGTGAGTGAAAGGAGTTTACTTTGAGCTGTATCGCCGTCGCAATTTACGAAATGGAACGGTGGGAAATCCTTTCTATACGTGGATAGATCTGCAAACGGCGAATCTGAGAACCTCGGCCTTGGGTCCGGCTTCATGCTTCGTATCCTAGTTGTGCACCGGGGGAAGAAGTCACACTAAAGAGAAAGTCAACGACGCATTAGGAATAGGGATTTCAGAGGACAGCACGATGAAAGATTTTACTCTGTAGGTGGTCATCCCGTCGAAAGGAGCACAACTCATTCCTCCCTCATTTTCAGGTTTAGCCGACTTCTGTTTAGCATACATGGACTCTCGTAAACAGTAAGGTACGAAAGCAGCTCTATGTGTGGTTTTGTCATCCATGGGTGCACAAGATGGGTCAAATGTAGTATTTGGTTTGAGCGACTGTGCCCTTGGTGCCACGCATCCCCTATAGTCACCTCGGTAAGTTGATATTCCATCAAATGGTGCACAGGACGGATCAAATTCTGCTTTCTTTGCCCATGGTGGTTTCGAGTAGGGACAGATGGGCACTGGTGCAAAGGCTGAACGATACGTGCTAATCCCATCAAATGGAGCGCATGATGGATCGAAAAAGGTGGCAGGCTTTAAGGATTTAGTCCGAGGAGCTAAACAACCGGTGAAAGCTTGACGATATGTGGAAACTCCATCGAAAGGAACACATGATGGGCTAAACTGATTCTTCTTTGACCATGGAGGTGGCTTGTTCAAACACACCGCATTGGAACTATGCACAGGAGATCAGTCCCTTTATTGCCGCAATGCATTAGCTAAATAAGCTTACATGTGCTCTACACTCACCTCACACAAGGACTACCGCAGGCCATGTCTCCGCACAATTTTGGTTAACGAAAAATAAATTCTCAGAATAACAGCGAGGTTGGAAGGATAATAAATTATCTTGCTATTTTAGCTTAAACTTCGTTATATGAAAACTAAAATACACAAATGTATCTACTAATTAGTTAAAATTATGAAGTAACTGAAACCTAACGCCTGCCTAACTAACTTTTGAGAAAGCGAAACTAAACTAAAGCTAAAAGCTTGTGATATCTTATTGAGAAGTTTCTACTACTATTATTATAGTATTGCAATCTGCCTCTACAAAATGTTAGAATTTCCTGCGTCCCTAGGCTCTTCTGTTTGATTAACGATGAATTAGGGAGACCATGGCAATTTTAGCACGGCCATATAACCGAATCTGCGAGTTAACTCGAGACTACGGCAACAACGGGGGACAATTTCATGGAAATAACGCAGTAATACACCGTTGACACAATAATGATGTCCATACTTTAAGCAAAAGCAGATGATCGTAAGGTTCTTCTGTTTTGGAGGGGCAACTCTGATTGTCTGTATCAATTTATTCTACTAAAGAGCAAAGTCGTAGATGACGACTCTTAGAAGACAAAATTCACATTACATGATTCAAAAGTATGCTCGTTCAGGAATTAACTGCGGATATTGAGATTAGCCAGCTGAAAACGAATCTAACATATTTGCGAAAGAATGAAATAGAAACCGCACCGTCGTGATGCCCTTAGACATTACAAATACTTATACTACACCTGCGAAGTATAAAACAGAAAACAGAACATGACTGGAAACAATAGCCACGACAGCATTACGATTTCAAACACTTTATAGACAACATTAGTTTTATTTTTCCAAAAATTCCTAAAACTCTCAAATTTGTTTCAGCCAGCTAAGAACAGATAAACTCAAGTTATACACCGAAATTATGCTCCAATCATCTTGAATTGCGCTTTTATCTTACGACTATGTAACCCAGTAATTCGGCTTTCCATGGTAGCCTAGGCGGCGAAATGCTGTCATTGTTATTCACCACATTAGAGGAGGCCGTAGCCTTGAGGATTCAAAAGTTTTCTACGCTCACGCACACATACACACATACCGAACATCAAATGACATCGTAAATTTTCAGACTTTCAGGTGATGCTACCACGGTAGGAAAAAATCACATAAAGCTTTATCTTTATAATTAATTAGCGCTTCTTCGCTTGTTCACAGTTGCAGGAATCATAGCTTTAACAATAGTTAATAATTATAATTCTTACAATATTACGCTTGAAAAAAAGTAATGATAATTTTTTAAAGTGGACTCATTTCCACGATAGAATGCAGTTGTATAAGATAGAGAGTCTAAGTGACAGTTTTCATAAATGCGATTACATCTGATCTTCCATACTCAATGCCTTACACAACAAAATATACGTGGCCTTGTTGTTAGCACCATGAAAAGAATGGGCTTTCGTACTGGAAACGTTGTTTGAAACTGTCACTAAAAGTGCGGAATCTACCACCCAAGGGATCGGTTGACCTACATAAGAAAATAATAAAATCATGAAAAACACATGCTTACATGTACGCAGCTTTATAATGAGCCAAGGACAAAATTTTAATCGGCTAACCTCTCAATGATCACTGAAGGCATCTGCACGAGCTGAACAGGACTTCTTCCATCTTTCAAAGCTTGATTTAAATTCAGAATCTGGCCTCTTAAAACTCCCATTTGTTTTTCAAACATTTGCTTATCGAACCCTTTGTCTTGCTATAAGTTCACATAAGAAGAAACAATTTCAGTCTAAACTTTTGAAATACTTGGCCCTCCTTATTAAGTGCTACTCACCTTAAACAGTAGGTACAAGTCATCACAGAGATCCTGAACAAAGTTCATATCCGACGTTTTCGGTAGAACTAAGTCCTTAATTTCTTGACTAAATGGTACTTTTGCATACGGAAGCCAGGCCCAGTGATAGGGATAGGCACGCCAAGAGTCCGGGTGCTTATACGGAAATGCCAAACCATTATCAATAGCTGCTACTTTTATCTCTGGAGGTTTCACAACACTCCACTCCTGTAAAAAGGGATCACATATGATTAATAAACTCTGACCGGTATCATCACTATCATTTGCCTCGAGCAACATTGGCGCATCTTTGCTACGAGTCTCGAACTAAGTTGACGAAAAGAGACTTAGTATTAGAACTGCTGAGAACGAATGATGGCTTACTTCCACGAGGTTGTCTTTCACTTCAGGCTTCTCATATTTAATAAGCCAATTATCATTTCCTCGATCTGTATTTCGAATAATATAGTCCAGTACAACTAGTTTTTCGAACTGGAACTGGAACTGTTTCGCTACTGGTTCCGATAAAGGCTCTGTTTCGAATCTTCGTAACCAATAATCTGCATCCTTATATCCTTCCACAAAGATTTGGAAGGAACCCACCTGAAATCATAAACACGGCATTGAAAACGAATCAAGTTATTATTACACTTAATTTTTACTGACAGTCTAATTAAAATACCTTCGGTGGTAGTCCTATTCTATTAAATCGTCGCCCGAAGAAAGGAAATCGTTCTGACACAACTCGCTTGTACCGTGCCTTTTCCCGATCGATTCGAGGATAGTTGAACGTTTCACTCACAAGTCTAACCACCTGCAAATAAAAAAACACTTTAGTATGTACTCCCAGTATAATGTGAAGACATGGTTTTTCAAAACTCCAATGAGGGCTTCTTCATTTCCCTTTCCGCATACACATCAGGGTATTCACCAAGGAGAGATTCATAACAATGTTTCATACACCTGATGATTTCACCTATGAGGAAAAGGTTAATAAAAAGGCGAGACAATTTCGCTGAGTCTACCGCGAGTCAATGACAACCTTGGATTTATACTGATAATTTAAAAGGTGTTGTAACAACTGCTATCCCACCACTACCTCATTCATTCATACAAAATGCACACGGCTTCCGACATATAGCAAACATATCATTGAACTAGCAACTCAACAACTTTCGAGGGCGAAAATTCACGTCAAAACTACCTTCCATAATTTCCTGTACAGCGCTTGAAACACCGTAATACTCGTTACTGCACGTAAAATAAAATTTAGAGACGGTTGTTTTATTCAAACGCTACACTTCTTCTGAAGATCCACATTTCGACATTAACTTGAGCAATCAAAAGAATACCACCTAATTTTCGGACACGTGAACTGACCTTGGTTTTGGGAACGATGTTCAATCCTAATTTCTGGTCCACAATGGAGGCTCCAGCTTCGGACAAATAGCCCTGATTTGGCACTAAGCATGATCGGCCAAAGCAACAGGGACAACAGAGTTTGTGGAGCCATTTTGTCCATTTGGGATTTAATCGACCATACGGCTCCTCATTCTTAGGCTTGAATACTGCAACAGTTTTCTTCAGAGGAAAAATACAAGGAAGAATATATATACATATGAATCATTTTATTAATACCACCCACAAACAAACATCATCATATCACAATAACAAATCCATCCTGCCAGAACCGACTACGAAATCACGTCGCAGTTAGTCATCACTACATCAAATTGAATACCGAAATAATTGATATACTTACTCCAGATGCATTTTTGACAAAATAAGAACCGGATGATCCCTGGTAAATTCGTTCAGGCAACACACCGCAGTCAATAGCCAACTCAACTTGGCGAACTAAATCACTAAACCACGGGTCATCTACAACGACATTAGGATTAAATATTGAGTAAGCACCACAACCGTTTGATTCCATCATTATGTTTTTTTTGTTCCCTCCCCTTCTAAATACTTTTGTCGACCGTAATGAAAAATACTATACAACAAGTAGCAGTAGTTTCCTCATCGAATCTTAATCAATTTCTATTATAGTCATAAAAACTGTTCCTCAGTTATTTCAATAATTCTCTCCGTTAGAAATGTAGGTTATAGTTATCATCATTTCCAACAACAGCTCTTCGAACAAGACAAGTTTATATATTGAACACTTTTGCGTCGAATTATTTGTCGTAGTAGCAGAAGAAGAAGTAGAAGAAGAAGAAGTAGTAGTAGTAGTTGATCTCAAGATCGAATCGAAAGGAGAGACTTTTGTTTGCATTAGTTTTTGTAGTAAGGCATACCTGGGAAACTGTTGTAATTACATTCGTCCAATCGTAATAAGGGCTGATGTTCACGACCACTGGACCATGATCTCCCGTCACCTATTGATCCAGAATCTGATTGTCCGGGCATCAAAATTTCTTCTGACCCGTCTAAATTATTCACAAGAACGTCCTGTTTTGATTCACCCATTAATGTAGACCAGTCGTCCTTCTCTCATTGCTTGCTAACTAAACTCACAACTTCAAAACGACAAATAGCACATGATGATGTTGCTCATACTGATGCGATGCTGATGATGACACATAATCCTCACATATGCACAAGTTTACTACAACAACATCAGCTCTCAAATAATAATAATATTCCTTTTCCTACCACCAGCCCATGTTCAACTTACTCATTGTCAATCAACTGACGAATTTCACGCAACAGCCTACTGCTTTTTCTACCACAAGAAGATACGAGACTCCAACCAGTTACC
>JAQFYD010001139.1:0-13433 GCA_034694225.1 Bourletiella hortensis
GTTGGTGGTCTACTGGACATGACGACGGGGGGAAGTGGAGGTGGGAACGGTTATGACTCATCGCCGTCCCATCATCCACCAAGTCCACAACCAACCAACTATAAAACTATTAATAATGGAGGCGGTGGCGGCGGCTCAGGAGGTAGCGGTCCTAATCCTGATTGTAAGTAACCATAATAATCACAATAGTACCATATCACCTTCAAAAGTACTGCTATTATACCAATGTCCCCCAAACTTTGTTATCACCTCTGAGATCCAATTTGAAAATTTTCCTTTGCTCCGTCATTATCAAATCTGTATACACATACACCATTTTTTTTCCTCTCTCTTTGTTGACTCTGACCTATGGATATGTGTAACTTTTTATGAGAAATCTTAAAATGACTGTTTTTTTCTGTCTTATTTGACAACAACAGCCCGCTCTCAACACCTCAGACCAACTCCTCAGTATGATCATCAACCGTATTATACTCATACAATAGCAGCAGCAGCTGCGGCTGCTGCTGCCATTTCAAACTCAACATCATCAACTCCAACCGCCCATACCAATACAAATCCAGATAGTTTTTCTCAAGAACTTCTTAATCAAATCCAATCAGCCGGCGGAGGTGGTGGAGGAGGTAGTAGTGGATCCGGAAATGCAAACAGTCCATGGTCAAATACTTCAACTATCCAGCACACATCATTACATAGTCGGGGAGACGTCGACAGAGGTGGACCGACTTCCGGAAGCAGTTCTGGCGGAGGCGGTGGAGGGGGTGGATTATCTGGAACCTCGAACCTTTCAAGTTTAAAAATTAAAGCCGAACCAGGTGCTGAAGGTACAAAAAAAATGAAAAATGACCCTGAACTTTAATGGCTCTATTGTTTAGGAATAAAATGTCAGGATTTTTAATAATGTATTCGACCTTTTGGTTTAGCAGTACAGTTGCAATCGTTATCTCCTGGAGATGGTGACATAATGTACACCCCGGCAAGCACCGGAGGGGCCGGAGGTGGGCAGCCTATCATCGTCCAAGTTTCAGATATTGGTGGGCCAAGTGTACACAAACGACCAAGACTTCATGATACATGGAATACCTGAGAAAAGATGAATTCTTATAATCACAACTATTATTATTACTATCAGAATAATAATAATAATAATTGAATAATATAATATATATTCTCTAAGAATTTTAATTTTTCTGCCGTGAAATAGCAAAGAAAAAATATGAACAGTTGTTGTTATCCCTTCTCCTCTTCTACCTTCTCGTCAGACTTCCCTAATACAAATACACTACGACTTAGAAGAATTAATTAATTAATTAACTTAATTATCATTATTATCATTATAGACATGATGATGATTAATCCGAATGAGTAACTGACAAGAAATTACATAATTTATTATTATTATTATACTTATTCATTATTATTATTATTATTAATTAGTTATTATTATTATTTAGAATTCTGTCATCACCTTCTGGGGTCATTCTGTCTAGTTATTTTTTATAGCAATAATTATTATTACATTATACTTAGTATAAATTTATGTTTGGCCAGTAACATTAACAGCATTATTATTATTATTATTGTAAATGTATAGGGATTGGTAAAATTACGTTTTATATAATTATTAATTAAAAATTACTATCTCTTATACATATGCATCATCCACATTACTAACCGTACAACTGATAAATAATTTGCCATAATATTAACATAACTGTTTTTTTAAAATTTATTGCAATAATTGCCTTGTAAATACTACAACAACGTTTTGTTTGTCATTGTTTTTTTTGTTTTTTTTCGGGGGTGCTACTATCTACTATTGTTGCGTATCTGTATATCTGTATTTATAAGGAGGCAATGAAGAAATCAATTATTAAAATATTATATTTGTAGATGAAGAATATAAATGATGGAGTTTGCTACAAGGGTTGATGATGATCATAACTTATTTTCTAGTAATTAGTAAGAAAAAACTGTGTGCTGCAATTTTTTGTAAAGAAAATGGTATACATGGTATGATATAAGTAAGTAATTAATTAATTGATGCAAAATACGTGCATTTAAAAAATGCTCCATTAATTAATTAGTTATTATTGCCTCCAATCGTCCGGAGTTTTAAAAAATAATTAATTAATTATTTACAAGTCGTTTGCAACGAGGCAAAAAAATGAGATCCAAAGTGTGCATAAAAATGCTATTCATTTTTTGAAACCAAACTCGAATTTTACATACCGTCGTCAAAATACTTTGTGCCCATATTAATGTATTGTTGTATATCTTTCATTGTTGTTCTCCCCCAATAATAATTAATGTATAAGGATTGGCTCCAGTATTTTTCGTTTTAATTGTTAGATATGCGCCCTAAAAATGACTGTAAGGTGTGTCATTGTTGTAAAGTATACTACGAGAATTTTTTTCAATGGCATATAAAAATTAACAGCAGCAACAATGAAAACTAAAATGAGTAATTAATTTTTAAATTCTAAATTAATATTAGTTAATACAATTGCACGAAATAAGCATTGTTATTATACTTTTCGTCTGCTCTTGTAATTATTATAGAATGAGTTGAACATTGTTGCAATAATTAATTATCTTATTATATTCAATTTAGCAAAGCAACATCGTATCGTAGCCATATTGTTTTCTTTGTTGTTTTTTTTTTGTTTTTGTAAAAAAACTCCTTAGGCTTACGAGTCTTAAGTTATAGTATTATTATTTTATATTTCGTCAGAACATGATGATGATGATGGATGAATCAATTTTTTTGTCGTTCAGCATAATTTTTTTGTAGTAAAACAAATGGAGAATATGACAACAAACTGAGCGTGTGTGCGAGTGGATTTATGACCAAAAGTTTTGTCGTTTTTTGGAAAATCGATCATGGTTTCGTGGCGGTCGTCATAATAATGATAATTTTCGAGTCATCCATTGTTGGCCATTGTTGTATGCATTAATTGTTACATATTTACGCATTTTTCGAAAAATATCGATGACGATGATGATTGATGAGGGAAAACAACAACTGTGTGAAAAAAGTGTGCTTTGTTTTTTCCCAATTGTTTTCAACGATAACAGATCGTCGAATATTTGGTGGAAATTTAAAAGGAAATAAATGTATAAAAGCGTTTTTTGAACAATTCTAGTGGAATTTTCGGCGGAGAATTACCGGATCTGAAAGTGTGTCGGAGAAAACTGAAAACGAGTTGGGCACTTCATCTCTGTGGAAATTTTTCATAAATAATTCTTGCTGGCAATTTTTAGAAGGGAATGCATGGAAATTTCATGACATAGATTTAATCAATTAATTATTATTTGCTTCATAAATCTGGCATCCTTTTACGGCCGTGCTGACGACGATGACGAAGACGATGAGGAGAAAGTGACATGGCCGCTTTTGAGGGCCCCGTTGTCCTTCATTTGTGCGCGCCATCTGACGGCGCAGGCGCGAACGAGTCCATAAGTTTGCACATAAATTTGAAATTAGTGTTGGAAAGACAGAATTTCATTGGGGAGAGACGACCAGGATTGGGAAGAAGAGGAAGAGGAAAATGTTCATATTTTTCAGTTAATAAGGTCAATTTTTTCTTCCAGTCTGCCCTAAAAGTATATATTTATCTCGTCTTATCTGTTCGTTTGTCAAACCGGAGGAGATAGTGAAGATAGAAATTATTTTGGGGATTCTGTGAAGGATACTAAATTTTGTGGAAAAGTGCACTGTACTACAAGACACTCATGCAATACGTGCGTTCCATATCGCCCTTTGATGGTAGTGTAGAAGTAGTAGGAGTAGTAGTAATATTAATAATATAATCAGTTCTGTATTATCATCATCATCATCATTATTATTTTTCGTCATCCTCATCAATCATCCATTCTTTCTCCAGATTTCGAGTGAGTACGACTAGTTAGTAATAATAATTGATTGATTAGTAGTGTGTAAGAGGTGTATGAAACTATTATTATTTTAAATATGAATGTTCAAGCAAGTAGCTTTGTATGGGATATTGTTGACGAGCTAACCTGAATTATTATTTTGTTGTTGTTGTGTTTCTATAGCGAAGGAGGAAGAAGAAGAAGAAGTGAACAATTCCAGTAATAATTGTTGTCGTAGCTTAAAGATGACAGAAGAATCGGACGCAGCCTGGTTGTCTCAGTGGGAATCAAATTTGATTACAGAATCTCAAGATAAACAGCAGAATATTGTGGATAATTTAGAACAAGAAAATATTAATGTTCAAGCTAAGTTGTGGGCAAAGTTTCAAAATTGTGCCACTTCCATTGCCAAGGTAAGTACAAGTGATTTGGATTGGTTGTATCGGGATCATAGTAACTGTGGTAGGGAGGTAAATATGGGGATTGTTAGAGACATGGATGAAAAGTGCGTATACATTTTTTTGTAGGTATATGTGGAAAGAGAGAATCAAAAGAGTGGGTCGGAAGCATTTCGAAATGCGGCCAGAGATGCGACTTTACTTTACAAAGGTAATAGGCTTAATATTGTTAGTATTACTGGGTCGTGATATAAAGGCTGAGATGTTGTTATCACGAGAGGCATGCAGGGATACTTATGTGCACGTTTTGTGCTTTCCAGATGGTTTAGAAATGGCTAGAAAGTTATCGGATACTGGCGTCACAGTTGGGTATAATAGAAGGAACAAGGAAATCCTCCAGTGGGTTCGAAAACGTAGGCGATTCATTCGGTATGTACTGGGTATACTTGTTGTGAGATGGCATTAATTGCGTGCTTGATGAAGGGAGAAACTTGACTTTGAATTATTGTTATTTTATAGACGAGATGAACTGATAGCAATGCTATGCGGACATTCATCAATTCAAGGCCAGCAGCAGCAACAACCACAGCAGTTCCAACAGCACCAACAACAAACACAGCAACGAAAGCCACCGACTTATAATTTGTCGAATGATGACGATTCACACCTTGACACTTTCAGGTGCTTACCTTGCAAAGCAAAACTAAAATTTGCGTTCTTTTGTGGCAGGCTAATACAGTTCATTCGCAGTAATCATAATAGTTTAGCACATAAACCTGCGGCTAATTGTTTTTATTTTATTTCTGTCAATACAGGGAAGCGATTCAGTCAATAGGATCGACAGCTTCATCCCCGAATCCTCTCGTAGGCGAGATAGGAGGGGATCCTTTTATGATGCAGCAGCAACTTCGTTCATCACCAACTGTTGTCATCGGCCAGAAACGATCAAACTCACCCTTGGATGTAAATATGGATTCTCCAAGTCATAAACGCCACCGTTATTTTTGAATATCCTTTCTACATAGTTATGTACGAAAAATATATATACAATAATAATTTAATGTAACGACGGAATTTTGCGAACTTTCCCATGTAGGATGTATATAGTGTGTACGCGTCAATCTTCTGTAGCAATTATAATTTTACGACGGTAATTATTATTATGTATATATACACAAAGTATCCATAATTCATAAATGTATCATAACCGTCGACTGATTACAAGTAAGGTGAGCGATTATCATTATTATTATTGTTATAGGTACACAACGCAAACAAATTTTCTTCCCAAAAACACTCGCTTTGAAACAATGATAATAATAATTCCTAAGGTTAATAATAATTATTATTATGGAGGCGTTTTGATTGTCGTATGGGCAACAAAACTTTGTATAATATTTGTCAGAAGAAGAAAAAGAAAGTGATATTTGGTAAAATTACCTATAGCAGCCGTCTTGAATATATTCTGTGTATCTGCTTAGGTAAACTGCACCAACACTTCAAACCTAGGACGTTCTTTTGTTTTTTTAGGTAAACAATGTTATTTATCTTCGTTTCGTGTTCCTATACATGATCAAAGATGTATATTTTTACCTGACATATGGCATAAGTATAACCCTTCCGAGATTGGTAATTGAGTTATTATTATTAGTGCTAGTATTCTTACGATGATTTTTCACGTGTATCCTTCTTTGTGAAAAGTTTTTTCTTTCCAACTTGCCCGCAGAACCTGTCTAAGAATACTTTTTGCCATCCTTTACAAGTACATTTATTTTATTTAAACCCTATTATTGTAAGAGTAAGTTACTTCTTTCGAACGAATAAAGAGTTGGAAACTTGATCTTAATTACTTAGCAGAGCAGAGCACTGTATAATCAGTCAAGTCTTTTGCAGTCTCAGCTAAAAGTTCATAATTGCTTGAAGTAGCAGTAGAGGTGTTCAGATGGGCACCAAGGCAAATGATGTACAGGCAAAGTAAAAAGTTTCATAAGGCAAGTCCTTATGACTAAAAGGAAGACGGGAGTCGTTAGACAGCAGATGCAAAAGTTTACTTGAAATCCGGGGACCGGAGTTGCTATGGTTCAGTTAGAACCCAACTCGGGCTTTCAAACTGGCATCCAATTTGCCTCTTTCAGCAGAAGTACACACACATGAATGATCAAAGCAAGAAGTTACCTTCATTAATTTATATAAGGCCATTTGCATCTTTATTCTAAAAAACAGTGTTCCAGAGCATTACAACAACAATATGGCAAATTCTTTTACAACGGTACATTAAGTGGTTATAATAATTTCCACGGTAATTTTATTTACGATCCATATATAATCTTGTTTAGGACGCCTATTTTATTTTTGCGTAAGCACGTACTTTGGTATATTACAAAAAACACACTGAGGCGGCGCACTGAGACACTGAGAACGAGGCATTTTTACGTTGATCATGAGGATGATGATACTGACAACACTACATAGTTAAGCTATGCATAATAGTAATACAAAACTTTATGAAATTTAATAATGTGATGAAAATGTTCTTTTTACAAAATCTATATACATATTTCTCCAAACTAAACAATTAATAATTTTTTAGCTAAACCGAACCTTAACTAGTTGTAGAATAATAGTTTTTTTGTACAAGAATACGTGCTATTTTATATGTGTGGTGATGATATAATAAGAATGAGGCCTGATGCCCTAAGAGGCTCTACAGTTCTATATTGTCTATTAGTAATAGTAGATCTACATCTGAAAAAATACCAGCAATTGTTCGTTCTCTATATTTCATACGATGTGATGATGAGGATTATTACTTACTATTTCTATATACTGTGAAAAAAAGTTATAAAAATTTGCTTCACGTGAGACCGGAGAAGTGAGCGACCGGTTACTCACGAGTAAGATACTGTTAGGAATATTTAACTTGATCAGGCTATCGTTTTACAGACTTTGAGGTTATCGATCCGTTTTCACTATTTTTTAAACTATGGAGAAGGAAAGCATTAACATTTAATACAAGGATTTTTATACTGAGGAAATTTTATCGTCATTATCTTTCAAGTTGACATTATGGGCTGGAAGAACGCTTGAAGATTCTACGGAGAGGAGGAGCTTATCTGGGACCATGGAAGTATTATTATTCATCTGATAACGACCTGTTAAACAGCCAGAACGAAAAAGATTTATTTCATGCTCTTGCCCTGGTAACGAAAAAAAGACGGCATGACAGCTGGTTATATTTTTTACTTACGTAAACTCCCTGGTGGTGAATTGTTCGAAGAAGAATTGGAGGTCTTTGCGTAGACTCTAGTCTTCGGTTCACTTAAACTCAGTAATTTTTGGTAACTACCAGGACTCCCGGTTCCAAACTTTCTTAGGCGGTTTGAGTCACTGGAGTTGCTGGATGTGGTACTTGGACTTGGACTTGGTACCCTATTACGACTACTACTAGTACTACCACTACCTTGACTCCTACCCACGGTGACGAGCCCACCACTACTGCCTCCGCTTCCACTGCTTAGGGTTGGTGGCTCACAGTTACAACTCATATCAAAAAGTTCATTTTCGTTGGTGATCACGCTCAATTGGTGAAGATATGCTTTCACTTTTCGGATCATATTAGCCTCTTCATACATTTTCTTAGGGTTGGGTGGCCCCTGAGATTTTTTTCTTCGCTTGCCCGTTGTTGTCGTCAGATTCGATGTGGTCAACTGATTCATTGCTGCCATCGTTGGCTGAGAGGATGTGTCAAACGGAGCAGCAGACATTTGAACTAACTGACGAATTTCGCGAGAAACCATTCTCATTTTTTCAAAATTTACTAAATTTTCCAGGAACGTCGAGTTTCCCTCGTTTATGAACGTCAGATCCTAATAATATTGAAGGTACAAATGATTCCATTTGTTGTAAATATAATGTCTAGTTTCGGTGGTATAGTTCTCTTACCTTTCTAACCACAGGATAAAATGGTATCATGGGAGTTTGACCAGATGTTTGTGCTAGCAAGTGTCGGTATTTGCCCATATTCCTTGACGGATCCATGAGGTTTTGCATTTCCTAAGCAGAAGATAAGATAAAGACATAAGTTAAACTAATCACCCATCTGACGTTTCTTAAATGACACAGACGTTCTTACATCAAATAGTCTTCGATACTTGCTCGGTAATTTATCCCACGTACTCTTTAGCCTCGACACGCAATTATGTCCTAAACCGGATATGATTGCAAACATGGAATTGAAATTGCGACACTCTCTCGCTTGCGTAGCGACCTACAGAAAGAAAGCAGCAAATTAAACTTTTCACTGTGCAAGAAACAGTATCTAGATGCATTTAAACAATGGCCACACATACCTTGATAAACCTTTTAAGTATTTGCACACGCCGATTAATATTAATTTCCTTCGTCACTTCCGTCACTACCCAGAATGTCTCGCGATTGACTAATTCAGCGAATGTATTTAGATTTGGTGTTCCGTAGGGGGAATGGATTCGGAACAAATCATCAATAAATTCCGTCATTTCGATTTGCCGGAAAATAGCGTAGTCCTGCAATGAGAACAGAAGAGTTAGAAGTACTTATTATTAGAATATATGAACTATAAGAGACAACAAGCAAGAAGTGTGTAGCATAACAAGTGGTACTGCTGCTCACCTCTAAGGTCAACTGAAAGGCGAGCTCAACGGGATTTAAGTGCAGAAACGTCACTTCGCCCTCTTTCATAAGCTCAGGAATTTGTTCAGTAGGGACCAAGGGTTCGGATGAGTCGCTTCTTTTGATGTAATACCGGGCACCAAGAGGTATTCTCTCCGCTAAGCTATCTAACGTATCTGGCAACCTTCCTTGCTTGAGTATTCCATTCAGGGCGGAGACCTTGAGTGGATTAAATCATACTAATTACCATGCTGTTCTCGGGCCTAAGAAACTAAGCTGAGCAGTACACTTACTTTGAAGAGAGCATAATCTCTGGAGTTGTGATTGTTCAGATCTTGAAATTCCTGTAGTGCTAACATTACTACCTCCCTGGCGCTAGTTTCTTTGTTTACGAGGAAGTATTTAAAACTTTGATCCGACCTGCAAACAATACCAGTAAAAACATTGGTTTGCCGCGATAAAAAATACTCAGTTATTAGTTCATAAAACTGAAAATAACCTCACCTGTAAACCTTTAGAACGTTCTCGGGGAAGTCAATTTTTGTACTGTTGCTTAAATTATCAACGTAATGATGATTATTAACTAAGTCAATACTGTGGTCGTCATCGTTCTGTATAGGTTTCTTTGGAAGTAAGTGAATTTTGGCTAATGCATTTTTTAATCTTCGATAGGAAGTTGCGGATCCAGATGAGCTTAGACTCTGATTTCTCATTCCTTCCGTGATTCTAGCCAAAGTTGAATGATTTTGCATCATAGAATTGTCGTGTAGGATGTTTGGCATAAGCGGAACTGCACTATTTATGCATTCGTGGTACCCTAAGAAGAGAAATAAATTGAGTTATTAATACAGTACGTGGAGCTACGGCTGAACAGAAGTGACTTCAAGAAACTTACCCAAGAAGTTACATTTAACAGTAAGGAACAGATGCGTAGCCCCCCTCAAAATTTCAAACGCTTTGGATAACGAAATAGACTTAAAGCTCTGACCATTCGTTTCCATAATTTCGTCACCGCGGCGAAGCCCTAATTCTTCAGCTTTACTCCCCATATCCACCTACAAATACGCAACAGTTGAGTGAAACTAATTTCATTCAGTGAGGAGAAACTTTTTCTTGTATTCGACTTACGTGATTGACATATATTCCGTAACCATTGTCAGCTCCGCCCATTATATTAAAAGGCAAGGGATCATCTCTGGAAGCTCTAGTGAGTGTGAGATTCCTCGGTCGGGACTTTGCACTGCAGGCAATTTGCAACAGACGCAGCTGACCGGACATATCTTTACAACTTTCTAGCATCGACTGAAACCTGAAAAATGTGAATTCAAAAATCATTACGTTCTGCTGTAAATGACAGTAAAAAAAGTCGCTGTCAATTTGATATTTACTTGAGTAGAAATGCAAATAATGGTTTCGATGTTTCAAAGTCAATGAAGTGATTGTTGACCCATAGGAGAACGACCCGTGTCACTCGATCCCTCACACTCTTATCATTGAACCATAACATGAGTTTGCCGGCCAATATATCTAAGGAGCTGAAGATTCTTTGAGTTAGAAGGAAGTCTTCTACGTAGGTAGGATCAACCGATGGCTGATCTGAGTTGACCAATTGAGCCATCAGTTGGTCGACTGTCCCTCGAATGACGACGTGACCAATGCGAGTGCCACCATCAATTTGTTTTAGCTCTGTCACTAACACTACTTGATTGCTAGCATCGCGGTGTATCGTCTGACTATCTTCTCCCTGCAGACATTAAACAGTACACAAAATTAGAAATCAGTTAACCACAGCAACCCAAATTCAAAGTGCACCGACGGAGAATAGAATCATAGAATCACCTATAAAACTAACCTGTTTAAGTATACGGTAATAATCTTCCTGTGTCACGCAGACAAACTGGCAGTCATCTACTACAGTCTGCATTGAGCCAGAGAAAAACTGCTTGTCCATTGTAGGTGGGTTGCCAAACTGTCCGAAAGATTTCCCCGCGTAGTAGATTTCCGTCTGCAAAGTTTGATCAATAAGCCATAGTTATATAATCAAGAAATCTCTGTACACAATATGATCTTGCGAAATATTTTCCTACCTCGCCATTTGGCTTTGTGACTTGAACCGAGCCGTGAACCACAACGGACCAAGAATCCAATTCTTCACCATGTGACAAAACGGTTGTGGCAGCACGATCCACCACGGCGAACACCATGACCTGGCATAGCGCCCTTCGGACAGATATCGTCATGTCCTTGAAGGCATCTAAATGTTGTGTAAATTCTAGAAGAACGTTCACGTCATGTTCAGTCCTTTCACTCGGGTCCTTTTCCAGGCACTCACGAACAGCGTCCCTACATTCCAAAGCAAGCCACAGTTAATTACTCATCATCACAGAGTAAATATGTAAACTGCACATATTTCGCCTGTTAATAATAATTAATTTGATACCAGCCATACCTGACGGTCGCATTTTCAATACTGTCAATATCTTCATCATCGTCGTCAGAGTCTACTACGGATTCAATAAGTCCTGAAAGGTCAACTTCGTCGCTGGGCACAGAGGAACCCATTGTGTCCGAACCTATTCAACACAATCGACACAAATTAATATCCGAATCCCAAGACCCACAAGAAAAAATGCCATGGCAACTTGCCACCAATCTGAGGCAACATTTTACCTGAGTAAGCCGATGAGGTATCTGAGGAATGACTGCTTCGATTCTGCTGATGAGCGGCACTGTTGCTGTTGTGTTGTAAACTGTTATTGTTCCCATGCTCAAGATACTCGATACAAATCATATCACTAGGTTCTAATATTAAACACTCATTATTTCGTCGTGTACTTGTCCCAAGTCTTCTTCCAAAACTGAAATTCAATAGAGAAGACGAAATTCAATTATGAATTTATTAACTTTATATATCAACAACAACAACAGTAGCAGTAGCAGCAGTAGCAGTAGCAATAGACATCCTGAGTAAGCTCTGCTCTCCTCACTCCCTCAAAAACAAGAAGACAACGAAATGTTATAACATCCTCATCATCTCTCTCTCTCCCTATCTTTCACATATAATAAATTCCCACTTCCTCAACAAGATGTTACACAAGAAGAAGGAACTGAAGAAGGTAAAGAGCAAAGCATGGCAGTCCAAGGAAGACCATGACCAAAAATCAATAAAAAGAAAATAATCTAATGCATCTCCCTCCCTCCCGGAGGAAGAAGAAAGAGCAGAATTTCGCGCATACGTACGTTGTGATCGGAACAAACATGGACCCTTCAATGAAAACTGATCCGCTGAGTAAAATGAACCAGCTTGAAGCCACTTCTCCCCGACAATATAAAATCTCATTCGCCTCCCGATTAATCAAACTTCCATTCTGCGATATGTACAACACAAGATCGTTGTCACAACGGTGTAAACAATCAAAAGATCTGCAAAATCACAACAACACAAATCAAATTATAAGTAACCAAACTCATGCCAACAGAAAATAAATAAATCTACTATATAAATCATAATAATAAGAAACCTGATCGTAGAGTAAATAATTTGTATATCCTGCGTTGTTCTTCGACCCGGGTCCCTTCTAAGTGCCCGTAAGAATCCATTTGTCAACAATGTATCCGTCGTGGCTTGACTCGTAAATAGACTCGAACAAGAACTTGAGCTCAGGCTACTTTTACTGCTATTGCTCCTCGTCGTATCCATCATTTAACTAACTAACCTAACGGAAATTCATTTATTTACACACCATCCACACAAACACACTTTCACCAACCGATTTTTTAATATCTTATCAGAAACTTTCCGCTCTTAAATGTAAATAGTGTCCAAAACGATATAAATTCATCCGCTCTTCGAACAACTTAGTAGCGAGTTAACAATAATAATACTACCAGCAGCAGGCCACAGCCATAATTACAGCTCCCGTACAAAAATTACATTAATATCCATGGAATTGATACATATAAAATCGATCAGATCTTTGGCCCCCTCCTTAATATACAGCTCGAAATTATTTCGATGCGTCAAAACAACAAGTGTGTGGTAAAGGATGAGTGATTAAAGTTATGACGATGGCGATGACAGGGCATTCATTTTCTTCTTATTACAACTCTATTTGGAAACAGGAAGTGGTGGTCCTCTTTGCGCCTTCTTGAATTACGCATACCAAACTAATAATAATAGTTGACATTTTTTCTCTATAAAAACCACTGTCTGATACTGCTGGATTTGACAGAATTTTTGTAGCCAAAGCCAACTAAAATTAACGCACATCACCGTCCAAAAGTCCCATTTCCTCTCGCACAATTTCCACACACTCTTAGAAGTTAGTCAGACGGAAAATCTTGGCTGGAATTTCTCTGTGAATTTTTAATTATCTTAAATTAAATTGTGAGGAGTTCATACATGTAAACTAACAACTCCTCTCTCCCTTTCTATTATATGGCATTCACATATTCAGATTCTATGAAAATACTACTACTACTCTGGGGGGCTTGACTTCATATACAGTA